>PVJA010003927.1:0-90432 GCA_004027025.1 Myocastor coypus | reverse complement strand
TATCTTTTTCTGGATGTTTTCACTAAATAGATGCTTAACACACATCCTTTACACAATTTTATTCTCTACTTTTTCCAGCTTTACTGAGGTAGGATTGGCAAAACCTATGTGCACATAGGGTACCTAACGGGATGTTCAGGTAAACACAGTACGTGCCGTGAGCAACTGCTGCCAAGCGCCTGCTGGCCTCACCATCACTCCACACAGCAGACGCGGGGGGGAGGGATGCGCGCACATGTGTGGATGCGTGGGGGGGCATCTGTGTACATGTGGGTGAGTGGATGTGGTGTGGGGGATGTGTGTGTGCACTTGAGGGTCGTGTGTGCACGTGCATGTGCATGTGGGTTGCGCACGTACGTGTCTGTGTCGGGTGCGCATGTGTATGGGGGTCATGGGATTGTTTGGGTGTGTGCATGTGTGTTGCGTGTGTGTGCATGGAGGTTGTGCACGCTGAGAGCACTGGACAGGACCCTCTTGGCCAGTTCCAAGCACGGAGTGTGTCACTCCTGTCAGCCCCAGCTGTGCAGAGGTCCTCAGCAGCCGAGTCACAAGGAGGCTGACACTGCTCACCACTGTGGCCCTTCCCTCCCTTTCCTACCTCACAGCGAGCACCAACCATGCTGCCCTCTGTTCCCGAGTCCCCCTAGTGAGATACAGCACAGACCAGCAAGTCACCCGAAACAAAGGTGCCGCCTGCTGGACTCCTCTACCCTCAAGCACCACCCTTGTGGACAAAGGGCAGGTTGTCAGCCTCCCCAAAATGCATCCATGCGTCTCCACCGAAAGAGGAGCCTCGCTGCTGTCCCAGAGGGGGCATGGGGGGCTGTCTCCCACAGGTGCCTGGCTGGTCCCTACAACTTAGCGTCCCTGCTTCCCAGTGTTCGAAGTCTTCCTGCCCTCTGCCACACTGCTCTTCTTCAATGAATCTGTTTATTTTGGTTGGAGGAGGTCTGTTCCCTTGTAAATGGGTCACGAAGGACTCCTGGGAGCAATATTCCCCGAATTTCCGCATAGTAACAGCCATTCAAGGTCCTTCTTCGTACTTCAAAATTGGCTTGAGTAGATACAGAGCTGCTGGCTGCTCTGATTTTATTGGGAATCTCATTTTCTACACCTCGTGAGGAGTTTGATGTTTTTAGCTGGATGTGAAAAAGCCTTGCATTTTTAAAGTAATTTTACAGACTCTGCCTTGGTTTTCTGAGGTCATTTTTTCAGGCAGAATATGGTGTAGTCTCTTGAAGTGTAGGTGCAACTTTTTTTAATTTCAGGAAAATTCCCTCAAGTCGCAGTTCTCTGTATTTGCTCAGTTGCCTTTAGTCCTTTCCTTTCGCTACTATGACGTACACATTACATTTTTTCCTACTTTGGATGGACCAACCTGTACCCAAGCTTCTAATTCTGTTGTAGGTTACTCATACTGCACCACTTCATCTGAGACTTTGTAGGTAAAGGGTAGAAATGAGAAACAGAAAAATGTTATCATCTTTTGGGTAATGTCGGTAGGTGTACCACTTTGCTATTTATTCTAGTTTTTGTCTTAACCCAATCTTAAGTTTAAGCCTTTACTTTGTTACTAATTTTTGAGAAAACTAGTTTTTTCTGGTTTTCCTTATATATATTTATAATTAAGAGAAGACCCATCAAGAAGTCTTTAATTCATACTTTTATGTTCTATTTTACAACTATAATGAATAATTTCCTAAGATGTTTATAATCTTATTTTTCATTTTCATTTTTCATTTTCTGTTTTGTCTGTATGGACAATGGGGTTTTTCAGGATGGAAATTTTCTCAGAGGGAAGCCTTCTCAAGGAAAGGACTTCTGTCTGAACAGTTTCAGAATTCTTGAGGACCTGACTATCCTGGTTCCTTTGCCCTGGGATCAACTACACTGGAACGAGAAAATCCCCTCCCATCTTTCACTTCCGTCCAGGAACTGCCCTGCCACACTTCCGGGGCTGCCACACTTCCGGGGCAATGGCCGCTTCTTAGTGGCCTGAAACTCTTCCCAAACACACCCTGTACCTACAGCCTCCCTCTGCCCTGTCACTCAGGAAGGTTTGTCTCTATTCTGTCACATTTCAGGGTTCATAGGTTGGTTACCTTGCCAGCTAATTTTAGCAGAAAAATTATATTTAAACTCAGTTCGTTAAAGTGATGGTTTTTGTTTCTGTTTTTTATTTTTTTATTTTTATTTTTATTTATTTATTTATTTATTTATTTATTTATTTATTTATTTATTTTGTCTTTTTGAGACAGGGTCTCGCTATGTAGTTCAGGCTGGCCTTGAGCTCACTTTTGTAGCCCAGGCTGGTCTCGAACTCACACTGATCCTCCTGCCTCAGCCTCCAAAGTGCTGGGATTACAGGCATGCGCCACCACGCCCAGCTGCTTCTGTTTTTTATTCATTTTAATGAATATAAAGAAAGATAAAATAGGAATGAAACAGTTTTTAAAAGGTTAGTAGGATAGATACAATGATTAAGACATTTTGCATTGTTTCTTTGTAGTAGTTATACAGAGGACAAGATGCAGACATGATATCTTGTCTAAACAATATTAGTACAAACCTTTCTTCTCATTAAACTAAAAGTAGCTGTATATCTATCCTATCTTTGTGTGTGTGTGCATTTGTTATTTGTTTATTTGTGTGTGTGTGTGTACATCTGCATGAGTGCACCCAGGGTCTCACTTCATAACTCAAACTCATAATGATCCTCCTGTTTTCAGCCTCCCCAGCTCTGGGATTACGGAGGTGTACCACCATGCCTGATCACAGTCCCTGGCTCAGGACACTAGGGGAGGGGCTGGCATAGCATGTGGTGCCAGGGATAAAACCCCAGCCCCTCTGCTTGCCTAGGTAGGTGCTTGATACACTGAGCTATCTTGTTGGTCCTTGAAGTGATGACTTTTTAAATCAAACTTCATAGGACAATAGGAAGGGAAAACTTGGAAATGCGAAAATGTCAATCTCCTCCTCAGTCTCCACCCCCTCCTCTCTCTCTCTCTCTCTCTCTCTCTCTCTCTCTCTCCCCTTATTTTCTATTCCTCCTGCCTGTCTTGATGCTTCAGACATGGGCAAGGTTGTTCTAGGCCCAACAGGTAAGTAATAATTCTCAAAAAAATGGCATTCTTGGGTAATCAGATAAGGATTAGATTGGTTAGAGACTGTAGCTGCTGTTGATAATAAATTCAAATGTCTACACATAGAGTATCTTTGTTCATTAAAAAAATTTAGAAGATAACCTGGCTTAATTGTCCAATTGTGAAGTATCAGCAAATAGACTTGTAGACTATGTTACTAAAGATATAAAGAAGTGATCCAGCAAAAACCATGTGCAAACTTTCCGTGGTGCTAAAGAATACAAAGTCTCACAAAACACTGTTCCTATGGTGAATACGCCTGAGTAGCCACCGAGAAATGTATCCAGTGAATTCACCTTCAGCCAATCCCACAAAACCATTTCTACAAATCACAATTGTGAAATATAGATTTCAACAAAACTCTTTAATAGGTAAATGCAGTGGAAAGTTCTAATGAAATCTTGGTGACAACAGGAAGAAATGAGGGACAATGCTTGGGTTTGTTCAAAATGGCATCTTTGGTGAAAGCAGAAATACCAGTAAGATTACAATCCTCTGCTTCAGCACCATGGCAACCAAGTCTACACCACTGGGTTCAGGTATTATGTTGACCAAGAGATAATGTGCCCACATCTGAGCTGCTATCCAAGCAATTCTGTCACTTTCTTGGAGTGCTAGAACAGTAAAATCTATCTTTAGCAAGCACATAGGAGTACACACTCTCCTCACTAAAGTCTTACACATGGGCTATCAAAACTTGTCTCCATACAGGAAATAGATTATGTTTACATTTATTTTTACTGTGTTCTATTTGAACTTTGGATTTGCGATGTATAAGTAACAATTGGCGACAGCCTTCTTAGCATAATTAATTTCCTCAAGAGGGTACCAAGGGAGACAAGATGACACCTTCAGTACTTTTCCAGACTTGGGCTGTAACCACTGGAGACTGCCACCTGGTCAGTCTTGCTGAGGTCCTTTACTGGGCAGCGTTTCACTGTGTGGCTGTAGACTTTCTCCACCATGCCCAAGACATTCCAGAACTAGAAATGTTTATCACCCACCCCTTGCCAGGTATTTCAGAAGGCCAGAAAGTGGACCATGAGGCTAAGGTACATCCTCTCCCCTGTGGAGCTAGTCAATGTCAAAGCAAAAGCTTATTCTCTGAAAGAAGCTTACACCTTGAATCGAGCCAGTGCACAACTTTGGCAAAACTTGGATCATTTACCCTTTATCGTAAGAGAAACCAAGAAAAGAAATGTGAGTAATCAGTGTAAAGCCAAAGGACCCCTGAAAGGGAACTCCAAGCAGGCTTTCCTACCAGCAGTGTCAACAGCAGTGTCTTTTCTTGTTAGGAAATATTATATATATATATATATATATATATATATATATATATATATAGTCTGAGGTTTGATGGAATTATTTTTCAACCCACTAAATTTCCATCTTCCATGTTGATTTTCTACAAAATGCCACTATTGAAAGCACTCTGAATCTGTATGGATCTGGGCTGCATAAAGAACATGTTGGGGTTGGCAGGGAGATATTTTTGCTTGTTTGTTTGTTTGTTTGTTTGTTTGTTTGTTGTGGTACCAGGGATCAAACTCACGACCTTGCACTTGCCAGGCGGCACTTATGCCACTGAGCTATATCCATAGCCCCCAAAGCATGTGTTTGACAGCTGCTCTCTGTGCAGTAGAAGGGAGCTCCTGCCTCTTATTTGAAATGGATTGCGGCAGGCTATGTGCACTTCCCCTTTCCTGCCACTCAGGCTCTTTTCATCCCACAGCTCCATACGGATGGTGCTTGACTTTTCTTTTTTTGTCTTTTTGAGACAGGGTCTCACTATGCAGTTCAGGCTGCCCTTGAACTCACTTTTGTAGCCCAGGCTGATCTCGAACTCACACTGATCCTCCTGCTTCAGCCTTCCAAGTTCTGAGATTACAGGCATGTGCCACCAGGCCTGGCCTTTATTTTTTGTTGTTGGTGGTGGTTGTTTTTGTTTGTTTGTTTGTTTGTTTTGCGGGACCAGGGTTCAAACTCATGACCTTGAACTTTCCAGGCAAGCACTTGTGCCTCTGAGCTATCTCCCCAGCCCCGTGCTTGATCTTTCATAGACAATCATGCTTGCAATTATAATTTTAAGTGAAAAGCGTCAGCAAAATAACTGTTTCTTTCTCCGTCCTTGAGAACTGTTAAGAAGTCCTAGTTGTGGTCATTGAGCAAATATTCTCTTTGATAGAGCCCTTGTCTAGCTTATAAGATGCCCCAAATTCAATCCCCAGCAACGTAAGAGGAAGTGGGAGAGACTGACCCGCACACGTGGCAAGAGGGTTTGGTTGTATTCCTAAAGGTAGAGGGGAGAAAGACGCTAAATGTCTCACACCTTTCCCACCTTTTTGTGGCTACCACCACTACCAGCCCAACCTTTACCAAATGAAAATAGAGGCTCATTGAAGCCACCCGCTGCCCCTCTGCCCCTTTGATCAGTGCAGCCAGGTCCCTGCTTTGGGACTCGTGCTGGATGAGACTGTAGGAGAAGAGGAAATGCCTTGTTCCGCATTCAGAGGGCTTACAGTCCAGGAGAGAAAGCAGGGTTATGCATCGCATAGGGATCAGCCTGATGAGGGTCCTTCACAGGTTATAACTGCCATCACAAATGCCCCAAAACATCAGTTGCAGTGAATGAAACTAGTCAACTAGGCTTCGTGAGTCCTGAGTGGAGGAATAAATGTGAGGTCACCAGGACACGAGGAGGACCAAGGTCCCTACAAGGTGTCGCCTCAGTGGCAGAGGTAGACCTGTTACTTCTTACGGCAGGACTTTGGAGCAGATATTACCATTCCATTCATAAATATGTTAACTGAGGCACAAAAATAGCAAATTGTCCAACATTACGTGGCTAGTCAATTACAAATCCACAGTTTGAAACCAGGTTAGCGTCAACCCCGAAACTGAGGCTCTAGAATCTATGCTGTGCTTTCACACAAGGGTAGGAACTTAGCTGCACTTGGAATCTCATGTGCAGATAGATTAGGAAAATGGTACTCAGGTGTTCAGCAGTGGAGCCTGGCCAGAAGAGACAGACTCCTGGGGCACGACCTTGAAGGGTGTGTACTATTATCCCTTCCTCCTGCCCCCTCTCTGCCTGCTGGTCTGTGCCCAGCTGCCCCCCAACACTTTCCCACCATACCGCTTCTGTCTTGGAGCCCATCAACCATAAACTGAGCCTACTGAAACCTTCATCCAAAATAAACCTCTCCTCCTTTAATTTGTGTGAGGTGTTTTGTTCCAGCAACACAGAGGCAAGTCCTAATCTGGGTAAGAGATTTTAGTTTGGAAAGATAGAAATATTGTAAAACTAATGTGTGAGTATATTATTTTGTGGAGAAGAGAAATAAGGGATCTTGTTTCCAAAACAATTGCTGTAGACAAAGAAAGATCTGCCTCCTTTCCTGGCTCATAGTCATTAGGTTAATTACTTTTGTAATGGTTTGGGTCTACTTGTCCCTCCAAAGCCTCATGCAGTCATAGGGCGGGGACTTCTGGAGTCTGAGATTATCTCATGATCCCCTGGGATTATAGGTTTTAGTACTGCTGGGATTATGGGTATGAGCGCCACACCCAACCTGGGGCTGATAGTATGAATGTAACATAAGTGCCACAGAGAGACAGACTCTCTCTGTTGCCATTCTCACTGTTCCACCGCCACGAACTGCTGCCCTCTGCCATGTGCCACTCTGCCTTGGACCCAGCCAAATGTGGATGGAAAACTCCAGTAACTATGAGCTAAATAAACCTTTCCTTCCTTCATTTTGGGTGTCGGGTATTTGTCCCAGCCACAAGAGAAGAGTAACTGAGATAATTTCATATAATGAAAAAGTCTCCATTTGCCTCCAAGCGTCGCATCCTTGTGAGTGTGTCTCCTCTGGCTCAGGGACAGCCCACTCATATATGTGTTCCTTCTGTGTTTCAGACATACTTGGCAAGTGCAAGACAAAATCAACGCCAACAACGTGGCTTACACAACCGGGAGCCTGGGCTTTCACACAGACTACCCGGCTTTCCACCATCCACCTGGGGTGAGTAGAGCCGCAGCCTACTTCCCACAAGGCAGGCGGGCCCCGTCGCCTCCTAGGCTTTGAGCTGAGAAGATGATGCATTTCAACAACGCACTCATGTGGTAGGAATTTTTCTCCCGACACAATCCAAACTTGCAGAACCTCTGTGCCTAGGTTCTGCATATTCTCAGCATCCCTAAGAGACAGGACACTTTCATGCCTCATCTTTGAGCTGTGTCTTTGTTCTTCCTGGAAATAATTACCAGCACTCTTTGCCCTGCCAAGATAGACTTGAAGACAGGGGCGCATCCTGAGGTATTTCTGCACAAGCATCATGCTTCAGAAAGTTCAAGCAGAAAGCAGCATCAGGCAAGTCAAGGCGGAGAGTGCCCGCACAGTCACATGGCCACCATTGGTATCAGAGACCGCTGCAGAAAAACATGCTGCCTGACTTGGAGGCTCGGCCGCCCCTTGGCCTGTCATGCCGTGTGGGCTCTCTTTGGCTGCCTGTCTCATGCTTGCAAGTCGCATGACTCTGGTCAACTGCTGACATCAGCTGGATGGACTGTCCCTGCCCCACATGGCCATCGATCGGCTAGGCTTCTGTGCATGGAAGCTGGAAGAATCCCCCAAGAGCAAAATGAGGTACGGGAGGATGCTTTGGGCCTGGGTTGGTCATCAGCACGACGCGTCGTCTGCACTCAGCCAGACTCAAGAGATGCAGGCATAGATATTTCATGGCGAAAGTGCGAAGATGAGTTATAAATGGATGAGAGTGTAAGAGCAGAACAGCTGTGCTGCTGCGGAAGCCAAGATTGCAGCCCGCCCATCAGGCCCCTTATCAGAGCTTGAGACGCTCCTTACCAAGCCAAGAGACTGCCCAGGAGAGTGTCTAAATGAACACTCTTCCCTGAATCACAAAAAAAAAAAAAAATCTCATTTTACAATGCCAAATCCATGTTTATGAAATTATAATTCTTCTGAATCAAAAAAAAAAAAAATAGATTGTCAGAATACTCTCTTTTAAAGAATTCAGAATAGTGCTAGAAAAACACAGTATTGGCAATGATACAGAATTTCACTAAACAAAGTAGTAGGAATTCAACAGCTAAAAAATGTGCAAGATTGGCTTAAAGGAAAAAAAAACAAAACAATAACACAGAAGTTATAAGAAATGCAAAAGAAAAGATAAGAAGAATAAAAGGGGAAAAATTTAAGCATTAACCACTGCTCTCAAAAGACCAGAGGAAACTGGCTGTACAATTAGCCAAACTACAGAATATTCTTTAGAGGATATTTTGCCCCTATATTTAGAGCCTAACTGGATGACATGGAATAACTACACGGAAGTATTTATTTTCAAAAGTAAATGAAAAGTTGATTGATTCCTGAGGTAAAGAGTGAGAAGTGGGCCCAAATCAAAACTAATCCATTTTTATCAGTATATGTGTAGCCGTCGACCTTTTTGCCGTTCCTCTGGACAGTGTTAGCTAAGGCAGCCTATTCCCCAACTTCACATGTTTTAAATTATTTTGTTGGTTGTAATATACCACATGATTTCTTTGAACTAAATGATGACAGAAAAATGGCCCCTGTAGTCACCTTTTGGAGTGAGAGCTGAGAAAGGAGCTACATGATGTGATTTATTCTCAATGTGGTTCTGAGATTTTCCGAAACAGATACTAAAAGCCAAACTAATCAGCTCGGCCCCTCTGCCAAAGATGACTTGGAGAGGTTGGATGGAATAACGCCTGAAGGGTGAGTCCAGAAACCTAAAAGTCCTATTTGAAACTTTCAAAAGTTTCTTACGAATTTAAGTATTGTTTCTGAATTAACATGGCAAACCTAAGAAAGAGAGACTCGACGACTTCAAGATAATCCCGGAGGACAGTATAATGTAATGCCTGACATTTTCATAGCATTTCATGCTTTTCAAAGCATCTTTGCTTAGATTACTTATCTAATTCCCCTGATATTCCTTCAAGGTAGACAGGATTTATTGCCATTAAAAATGAAGAACTAGCCTGCAAAGTTAAAAAGTTTTATCAAGTAACACCTGATTAGTGCGGAGTTTGAACTCAAACCCAGGCCTGACTCTTCATTTCTGTCTAGGTTTTTATACTGGTTCTGAATTGGAATTTCAAATAACTGGTGCTTGCCTACTTATGGAAAATCTTATAGTTCATAAAGTCCTTCGTGTGTGTTGAGGTCCCAAATTTTAATATAATACCTTGCACATCACAGAGACATACAGATTGCCCTTAAGAAGAAGGAAACGCAGCAAAGCCACGTCTGTCTCCGTCTTTGGGTGAACCATCTAAAGCTCAAAGACGACGAGACTCAGGTTGGGCTGGGGTTGGTTTGTGAGGTGGTGCTAGTGACCTCGCTGGGGACTGACCTCAGAGCCTTCACACTGAGCTATATCTGGAGCCCTTTCTAAATGTGTTACTCTGAGGAGGCATCTCGCTCAGTTGTTAAGCTTCCCCAGCACGGCTCATACCTGTGATCCTCATGCTGAGGCTACAGCATCTGCTATGGTGCCTGGGTAATGACGGCAGAGTTTTACCTGAGGCTCCTGAGAGACCGAAAGAGAAGACCAGCACCAGGCACCGGCCTGGTCACCTGCTCAGGCTTCTGTTTTGAATTATTCAGGGGTTTTTCTGGTACTGGGCTCCAAGGTTTCCTAAAACAAAGAGGAGAAGGCAGCACTTCTTTCAGGGGAGAGAAAGTTATCAGGGCGATGAGCTAGCGGCTGGGAACCCAGCGTGGATGGTAAGAGGAGAATCCGAGTGCTTTAAGCTCCTTCAGATTTTGTCATAACGAACTCATAGATATTTTAAATTTTATTTCTTTTAAAGCCCAGCTGATGTTTTCTGTGCATGGCAAAGTCAAGTATAGCTTCTTTTGTGTAATTTTACCTTTAATTCAGAGGTCAAGCTCAAGTCTACCAACCTCCAACTGATTCAAAAGTTGCATAGATGCCTGTACCACAGTCCGTCCAACTGCAAAAATAAATTCATGCCATTCTGAGGGCGGCTCTGAAGAGTACTGTACATGACACAATTATGATTTGAGAAGATAGATGCAAAAATATCAAAGATGGGAAAACCGGTATCATCTTGGAAGGCAAGATTTATGTCCCACATCAGCACCGGTAGAGTAGCCACAAGCCACACAACTAAATCTTAATTTAAATTAAGATGAAATGAAGCTTACGGTTCTTCGGGCACCCTGAGTACACCTCAGGCGCACTCAGCTGTGTGGACCTAAGGTTTCCTGCGCCAGAAGGCAAGCTGCCCCTCACGGCGGGGTCCAGCCCACGGGAGGAGACCCGGCCGCAGAGCGCTTCTCCCGCTCAGCCTCCTGTCTTCTTAGTTCTTCGTGTTTGATCATAATTGCCTCTTACACTCGAGAATAAAGTCAAAATTGGAGTTTCAATTTATTCTACTCAGCTTCAGTGAAATCTTCCTAACTGAATGCTATTATTTCTTTAACCAGAAAGTTGGGGTATAAATCTAGGAGTTCAAAATCACACACCCATGCTCCCTTAGCGAAAGAAATTACACTACCAGCGACCAACCCGTGCAAAAGCTTTCTTACTGTTTTATTTTACTATGGCCTGCTTTTCAAAATGCGATGAAGTTAAATACAACCCCCGTCCAGTCCCAAATGAAATGGTAAAATTAACCTGGACCGGTTGTCTCTTCTGTTTCTTATTCCCAGCACTGCGAGGCTTAGTCCGCCTCTCCAAGGCCCACAATACAATGTTCCCTTCTCATCCCTGTGCAGTCAAATCTCAGAAGCCTACTCTTTGGCCTTTGAGGTTTGAGGAACCCCAAAAAGGGTCCCTCTTGTGGGACCACTTGACCAACGGTTCTCAGCTCAGCTCTGTAAAACGAGGATCCCACTCTGTGCCCAGCAGAAAGAACCAGCGTCCCCATCTGTCTTGGACATTCCACACAACAAAGCAGACTCACCCGCCAGCTCTGCGACGGATTCTCTCCCTCCGGCCTGCGCCCCTGCCGTGGCCGGTCTTGTTTCACCCCTGCCCCCACGAGCCACCTTGCGATGCTGCACGACCCCCGGCGGGGCCACCTGCACTCTCCCTAGACTTCCCATCCCCCACACCCAACACCTGCTCCACCCAGCCCTGCCCACTGCCTCTGCCAGCCTCCTGTCACCCCGGCGTGGAGGGCGCTCCTCTCCCAAGCCATGCCTTTCTGCTGCCGAGGGGACAGCAACCTGCTCATCCACGTCTTCACGCACACCAGGTGTGAAACGCTGCCTTGACTCGAGCAGCTGTGTTCATCCCCGATGCCTCTTCTGAGGCTGCAAGAGAACAGATTTTTAAAAAGACGGATCCATTGGGGGCCATTTGGACCTCTGTAAACCCTGAACGTGGTGTCAAGAAAGGGGGGCGCTGCCACTGGAACACCTTTCTCTCCATTTCCCCTCCTAGGTTCAGCTGCTGCACTGCATTAAGCAAACGGTCACGGGGGGTGAGACGGAGGTTGTAGACGGGTTTAATGTGTGCCAAAAGCTCAAGGAAAAGAATCCCCGGGCCTTCCAGATTTTGTCATCGACCTTCGTGGATTTCACGGATATTGGCGAGGATTACTGCGATTTCTCTGTGCAGTCTAAACACAAAATTATAGAGTGAGTACTTTTATCTATTGATTTCTCAGACGACTAAAGTGGTTATCAGAAAGCGCTCCATTTTGGCCTAAGGTCTAAGCAGAAAGCTTAGGCGAGCTCCAAACTTCTCCTTCCTACCTTCAGCCCACCATTAGTGCAACAGAGAGCAGAATATCTCATTGCCATCTTTTAAATTCTTTAATAAATTGCATGAAATCTGTTCTTGATTAGTATTAGACAGAAAGCACCTATATTATCACGCACACTGCATTTTTACAACGCCAATTCTAATTGGTCGTAGTGCAATTGCAGTGATCTGAACTCTTTTGAGTGAGAGTGAATCATTAGAAAACCAGAACCAGGGAGGTTCAAGGGCTCAGCAGCGTCACCCCGTCTCTTCTTCTTTGCTTTGCTGTCTTTTGGGTTGGTCCTGTGTGTAAAAATGATCCTCAGTGTCACTAAGATTTTACTGGCTTTAGACTCACTAATGACAGCACAGAGAGAATGCTCACTTCCTCCCAGTCACGGCCAGGCTAGGGATGCCCCTCTGACAGGCCCTGAAGCCATAGCGTGGCCAGGCCCGAGGGACTCCAGTCAGCCCAGGCAGGGTGACACAGTTGTCACGAGAGCAGGCTCAGC
Source organism: Myocastor coypus (assembly GCA_004027025.1). NCBI lineage: Eukaryota > Metazoa > Chordata > Mammalia > Rodentia > Myocastoridae > Myocastor > Myocastor coypus. The sequence goes on along the minus strand of PVJA010003927.1, from coordinate 78,011 downwards.
TCACCCAAGCCCCATGCCTGGGAAAATTTTGCTCCCCAAAGATGTAAGAAGCTACGATCATGCAGTGCTCATACCAAACATTCTATGCTCTCTCTCTCTCTCTCTCTCTCTCTCTCTCTCTGTCTCTCTCTCTCTCTTTAACATTTAACACAGTTTTTCTGGGTGTCTACAAAAGCCCCTTGAGAATCAGCTTACGGTATACCTCTCAGCCGCACCATGCTGAGTTGGGCCTGCATTTCTATCAGAGGTTTTTCAGTTTCAGAAGTTTCTATTTTTTTTTTTTAATGATGAATAGTCAAGTTGTGTGAAAAAAAAGAAATCCATTAAGTAGATAATGCAAGCCCCAGTTAGTTGTCTGTGGTGAATTCTGCGAGGGGTCATTTATTCATTCAACAGATATGCATTGAAGCGAATTTTCTTAACACTTTGGAGACATCAGTGGATAAAGTAAATATCTCTGTCCCCTGCCCTGGGACAGCTTTTATTTTAATGAGGAAGGGGAGAAGTTTTGTTTTGCTTTGTTTTTTTTAATTTATTTATTTGTATTTTAAGAAAGGGTCAATAGGGTGTTCAGGGTCTCACTACTAGATCAGACTCCTAGTGATCCACCTGTTTACAGCCTCCCAAGAGCTGGGATTACAGGCTCAAGCCACCACACCCAGTCTCAATTGCCATCTCAGCGTGCCCTGGGGGCAGGACCTGCACTGCAGCCCCAGGGGTCAAACCCCTGCCACTGCACCTGGTTTCAGGCACTTTCATCTGCTGAGCTATTTGGCCTGCCCAAGAATTTTAATCTTAAACGTGAGAGTAAATGAGTGCCTTATAATGAATATTTAAAATGTATTATATGCTTAAGAAAACAGGACAAGCCACAGAATCTAGGGCTGCGGGTGGAGCTCAGTGAGCGTGCGCTTGCCTAGCATAGAACAGGCCCTGGTCTATAAGCCCAGCATTGCACGAAAATAAAGAAATAAAAATAAAGGTGATAGAGGGAGTCCACAGGGCTAGAGACTTGGAAAGAATGGGGCACGCCGTAAAATAATGACATGATGTGAGTGGGTAAGATTCGAACAAGGTCTCGGGGAAGCGGCTTCCTGGCACCGGGAGGCAAAGGGCCTCAGAGGCTCAGGATGGCATCTGGGAGACGAGACGGACAGCAGGAGGCCCCTGTGGCCACACCCAGGTTGGGACAGGTTCAAGGAGAGGAGCTCGGGCAAGGACCAGAACGTGCACAAGATCCCTAGCAGCCAGGAGCCCGAGGCTCTTGATTTTGAGTGACACAGAGTGATGCATAGTTTGACCAAAGGAGTGACATCACCATAAAGCTAGGTTCTTTTTGTTTGTTTGTTTGTTTGTTTGTTTGTTTTTAAGTAAGAGTCTACAGGGTGTCCAGGGTCTCACTACTAGATCAGACTCAAAGCAATCCACATGTTTACAGCCTCCTAAGAACTGGAATTACAGGTACTCACCACCACTCCCAGTCTCAATTGCTGTCTCAGTGTAACCTGGAAGTGGGGCCGGCAGCGCAGGCCAGGAGATCAAACCCCAGGGCCCCTGTTCCTGCTTGCAGGTGCTTTAATCCACTGAGCTATTTGGCTGGCCTGACAAAGTCGGTGCTTTAATGCTGCGTAAAAGAACTAGGGCAGAAGTAGAATGGCCTAAGAAGCTGGGGATGATGGCCCCTGGGACAGGAGAGGCCCCGCGACAGCACCAGCACTGGGCCCATGAGATAGATTGGCCCAGGGGGTGAGCGGCGTAATAGCATGGCAAGGGCCAGGAATAGGCCCCAGGTCAAGAGGCATCTGAGGAACTCTCTGAGAAGGTGATCACTGAGGTGAGAAAGAAGAACGACGCAGGGTTCTCAGCTCCCACGACTGAATCCCATGCTTGAACATCACCTTAAAAAGTGACGGCTACCAGGAGATGTCTTCAGTCTGAATTTTTTTTTCCAGTACAGGGGATTGAACTCAGGATGCTGGGTTTGCCAGACAGATGCTTATTCTACTGATCTATCTCCCTGGCCCCCTTTCAACCTGAGTTAAACACTACACGGTGTGTACAGTGGACACAGGTGTCAGCCCGGAACATTATCCCCATCACTGTGGGACTTAAATGTGTTCTTGTGCCAGTTCAAATGAACTTATATTTTATAAAGGGTGACAAATCCAGATTCTGCCGGGACACACCAGGAGTACAGATCCTTCAAAACTCTTGAACAAGAGGTGAGCAACATCTACCGAGGGTGACTCAAAATCACTGGCTGAATCCTGACTTGGCGTGGGTGTTTTCTTCTGGTAAAATTCCAAGGCATTGCTGTTTATAAGGTCTCGGGGTCATCCCTAGAGAATGCCAAGTAGTTAATATTAATTCCACTTTAAAACAAAATTTTTAACAACAAGCAATGAAACAAGGAAGGTTTTCATCTCAGAGCACACTTCAGTCCCTTCAGGGCTATGTTAATTTTGACATTTTTATGTCCTGCTGGCATGAAAGCACCTTCTCGGCTACTAGATGAATCCTGTTTACAATGCAAAGCAATGAAAATTAAACCATTGCTGACATAGGGGCAAAACATACTCATAGTGAAAAGAAAGTCATCCAGTTGCTCACAAGTCTAGTCATGGTACAGGACACGGTGATTTTATTTGCCCCTAGGTGAGCTCTCATTTTATGGCTCCCTTTGCTGATTCAGGTTTGCTTTTTTTTTTTTCAGAAAAACAAACAAACAAGAACAAAAAGCCCAGCTACCATCTACCTCCTCCAAAAGTAGGATTTGTAGAGTTTTAAAAACCATGGCTTAGACAACACTGAGTATATTTGATCTTGCTGTAATTTCCAGAAGTCCTGACAATGCACCCGTGATGGGTTTCCAGTTCTTATCTCAGTTTCTAGAGGCCAAATCAAGAAATTTTGCATCAGGGGCCGGCCAGATAGCTCAGTGGATTAAAGAGCCTGCTTAGGCAGACACAGGGACTAGGGGTTCGCTCCCCTACCTGTCATGCTGGCTCCATCCACGTGGCATGCTGATATGGCAACTGAGACTGTACATGGCGGCACGCGCCCATAAACCCAGCGCTTGTGGAACTGAAAACAGGAAGATCATTACAAGTCTGATCTATGTAGTAAGACCCTGTAGACGCTGTGCTAAATACATAACAAAAAAAAAAAAAAAAAAAAAAAAAAAAAGATTCAGGATGTTTCTGAAGCCCAAACTAAGCTCTTCCTATAGACACAAAGACATGATACAGAGGATCACACACTCTGGCATTCCCTCAATGCACGTGAGCAGCCCACAAGGTGCTGCTTGTCTCCGTGAGGCACAGTGTCGTCACCAGGGTGAAGCAGTCCCAGGCTGACTTCCAGCCTCACGGTCCTTGCAGTCCACCAGCCCACCGCGCCCTCCTGTGTAGTGTCACTCACAGTGCGCTCTCCTACTAGGTGACCTGTGAGCTGAGTGTGCCCAGAGCCTAATCCACACACGTGTCACCAAGCCCTGGCCCATGTGACAGTGTGTTTGGTCTGACCCCCAGCTTGGGCTTCCACGCGGCTGTCAGTCCCCATTACAACCTGGCATTGGCCTGGGGACCAGGACTCACCTCACTAGGCCACCTACCCTCATTGTCGTCCCACTGTGTTTCTGCTTAAAGAAAACTAAAGCTGCTTGGCAGAGAAATATGGCAGAAAGCATGCCTTCCCGACAGTGGACCGGGCTCTCCTCCTTCAGCCTCTGAGCTGGGCAACGTCTCTGCCTTGCTAATTATAATGGCACAGTTCAAATCCAAGGAACGACGCTAGTTTTTCTCACCTGAAACCTCTAACATCTTTTACTGCCATAATTCTGATCTGTAGTCTAAGAAAGAGTGTAGAAGCTCCTTTAGGGTCTGCCTCCAGTGCTAGAAAGTCCTTGGTACTCTCCCAGTGCACTGAAAAATAAACAAAGTGGACATGAAGCTAATATTTTCCACCCGATCGCCCAGACTGTTCAATGCTGGGAATACAGCACTGAATAAGATCCAACAGCACCAGTTTAATATTTTTAAAAAACATCATTACCATAAAAGACATCTTGGGGTTAACCCTTCTCAGAACACTCCCCATATCTTCACATGCTCACTCCATTCTTTGTGACCCTGGCCAAAGCAGTTCTAGAAGTTCTCTTTAACGTATTTATGAGATGACATTAAAAACTACAGTGAAGGCTCGGCCCAGTGTCATCCAGTGGAAAGCTGAGCTCCTCCCCGAAGTCAGGGGGCTGTGAAGAGGGAACTTTCCAGTCCATTCTGGATGTTTCCAGGACAGGAAAACTGAAGGTATTCAGGAAAGGGGACCTTTAGAACTGCCTCCGAAAGTGGCAAGAAATGACGCGATAGATGTGGCGGAAGTGAAGGGAGGATTAGTGATAGTGTATCTTTTATAGTAATAAATATTTTCAATTTAAATATTTCCTGTATTTTTTTATCATGTCTAGTTTTATAAAGTCATACAGGCAAATGGAAAGCCTAAAGCCTGTGTCTCAAGCTAATCTCTTAATCAGCCCTCATCTCTCCACATGCAAACTAAGTAATGAATTAGGGCCAGAGATAGATAGATAGATTAGATAGATAGACAGATAGATACATCAAATTCTTTTTTTAATGTGTTTGGTACATGGTCTCATTCAGCAGCTTGGACTCATAGTGATCCTCCTGTTTTCAGCCTCCCCAGTGACAGGATTACAGGGGCGCACCACCACCCCCAGACTCTATTGCAGGCTCAGTATGCCCTAGGGTGAGGCTGGAGCAGCCTGAGTTACCAGGGATAGAACCCTGATCCCTGCACTTGCTTAAGTAGGCACCTAGTTCACTGAGTAATTTCTCTGGCCCTTATATTAAACTCTTAAGAAATAAATCTTGGGGCTGGGGAGATAGCTCCATGGCACAAGTGCCTGTCTGGCAAGGGTAAGGTCATGAGTTAAACCCCAGTCCCACAAAAAAAAAAAAAAAAAAAAAAAAAAAAAAACACTTTCTTCCTATCCCTTACCCTAAACAAGATAATACTTAAAACATTATAAAGCAACTGACCTATAAATTTGTTAGATAAGATAATGTGAATTTGTGAAACCTGTATGAAAGAATGAATTTCATTCAGCATAGCAAGAATTTCAACTTAGTCTCTGTGTAATATTGATGGTGATTTCACTGGAATCTGCCTGGCACTGGCGTAGTAAGATTTAAAATAAAACTGAGACAATGGGAACGAATAGAAGATGCGTTTGTACCGTGGATAACCCTAGGATCGTAAAGCCTTCTGCACGGGTTTGGCTTCTTCACTACTGCATTTCAAAAAGCCCTCCACAGAGGAACGGACCCTTGCATGGAGCACCAGGCACGGCGTGCATCACTGTAACCTTCCCTCTTCCACAGGGTGGATGACAAAGGCCAGGTGGTTCGAATCAACTTCAACAACGCAACTCGCGACACCATCTTCGACGTCCCCGTGGAGCGAGTTCAGCCTTTCTATGCCGCTCTGAAGGAATTTGTCGACCTCATGAACAGCAAAGAGTTCAAGTTCACCTTCAAAATGAACCCAGGTCAGTGCAGGCCTTTTCCATAAAAGGGAAGAGATGGATTTGCTCCAGCCTGGCTCAGGCGCAGGGAGGCACGGAGCGGCTCAGCTGCGGAGCTTGGAAACCAGTTCCCTTTGCTTGTGCAGCAGACTCCTGGCTCTGCCCCGGCCCTGTTGACTTTTCAGACATAAAAATATCTTTCCTGAATGTTCAGGGAAACTTAGGCACTCCAAACTTTTAGGATTTCCAGTCCAACTAATAAATACTTACAGGACAAACTGCAGGCCAACTAAATCTCAGGCTTGATATCAATATCAATATCATCTTGTGTTTTCTGTCCCAATTTCTCATCAATACAAGCTAAAACTTGCACTTAATTGTGTTATCGCAACAAACAAAATTGCCCTGAAATCAGTAAGGAATCTTCATGAAATTTACTGAGTGTTTTTTTCTAGACCATCTAGAATAAGTGAAGTGCCACCAAAGTTATATCATTATTTCTCTTCTATTTGTTTTAATTGAAAAGCTGCATCTATTTATCAGACACAACCTGCTGTTTTGAAATATGTACATATGGAGGAATAGCTAAGATGAGCCCCGTATGTATAATGTGGAGCATACGTATCACCTCCCGTAATCATTGTTTGTGGTGAAAACACATAAAATCTGCTTTGTTAGCAACTTAGTAAAAAAAAGAGTATAGGCTGGGGAGATAGCTCTGTCACACAAGTGCCTGCCTGGCAAGTGCAAGGTTGTGAGTTTGAACCCCGGTCCCCCCCAAAAAATGTGGATATGGTAGCTCATATCTATAATTCTAGCACTCTGGGATGCTGAGGCAAGAAGATCACAAATTAAAGCCTAATCTGAGCAATGTAGTGACCTGCTGAGACCCTCCTTCAAAACTAAAACATACCTACAAGCGCTAAAAACTAGCTCAGCAAAGGACCTGAGATTAGTTATCAGCCCTGGAAAACAAAAATTAAAAAACAATACAAAACCGCATTAGCTACAGTGACACTACTACACAGTATTTCTTCAACTTCAAGATTCTATTATTGACTTTTTAAAATTTTATTTGTGTTATGACCAGCTGAGCCTGCCCTGGGGTGGGGCTGGTACAGCATTTGGTGTCAGGGATTGAACTGAAGTCCCTGCAGTTGCCTAAGCTTGCCTAAGCAAGTGCTTTAGACTGCTGAGCTATCTCGCTGGCCCCAAGATTCTGTTATCTATAATCCAAGGCAGTATTTTTTTTTCTGCTATGATTTAGCCAAATGGATGATTCTTCTTACCTTAATTGCATGTATTTCCTTCTGCTTTTTCTTTCTTCTCTGCTTCTTTCTTTTTCAACAGCATTTCGCTCTGTTGCCCAGCTGGTCTCGAACTCTTGGGCTCAAGCAATCCTCCGGTCCCAGTCTTGCCAGTGCTGAGACTGTAGGTGTGCACCACCGTGCCCTGGCAAAACTGTTCCGGCTTTGGGTTCGGAGTGGGATACACCATCAAGGTCACTCACGTAATGGAGAAGAGTCTCGGCTCCTCTTCTCTCGTTGCTGGGTCAAAATACCCAACCCCCAAAATTCTAGAAGGAAAGAAGGAAGGAAGGATTTATTTAACTCAGTTAGTGGAGGATTCAGTCGATACTTGGTTGGCTCCAAAGCAGAGTGGCAGATGGCAGAAGGCAGCCATTCAAGGTGTCAGAAAATAGCACAGCGCAAAGGCGGCTGCAGCGATGGCAGCCCTCTCCCCTCCTTACACTTGCACGCAGATGGCGTAGCACTCACACCCACAATCCCAGCGTGTCATCAAGGACTAATCACAACTCTAGAAGTCCACCTCATAACTGGCGGAAGCTTTGGGGGACACCGAGACACCAACCATAACACAGGGCCTTGCTCATTCAGGCTGGCTTCAAATCCTCACAGTTCTCTTGCCTCAGTCTTCCAAGTGTGCCCCACCATACCTGGCTAAAATCGTTTTCAATTGATCTTTTCCATAATGAATTTTTATTGGAAATATCCATAAATCCATTCTCCAGTACACACAATGGACTTATCTAATAGTACAAGTGGCAGCATGTGAGATGGAAAAAAATAGGGAAAACAATACTTAAAGAAATTCCTCAACTTGTTGAAGCTTCCATTTCCTTGCATATAAAAAGATTAGTCAGTATTTCCTCTGCACTGTTATGCATTCTAAGTAATGCACATAAAATACAAGACACGCAAGAATGTCACTGTCCCTAGAGGCATTGGAAGCCTTTAAACAGGAAAGAAATATTCTTTTTTTTAATTTTTTATTTATTTTTTTCTTGTTTCAAAACCTTTATTTGTTTAGTCACTCATTGTTATGGCCGGCTCAGCCCGCCCCGAGGGCAGGGCTGGCGCAGCATGTGGTGCCGGGGATCGAACCTCGGTCCCTGAAGCCACCTAAGCTTTCCCAAGCAGGCGCTTTAGACCACTGAGCCATCCCGCCGGGCCCCTGGAAAGAAATATTCTTAATGAGGAGTCAGGTGGCCATCAGTATAAATGACACTGAAGCTTTGCACAGAGAAAGCCTTCTGAGCACCCTCACTGGGGTCCCCAGAAACCTCACACATAGGCCCTGCAGCTCGAGGTCGCATGCCTAGGGGGGCTGCAGCCAGCACCTGTGACCCCATAAGCCTACTGCGAGGCCCGCTGAGTTGCACGGTACCCTGTGTGACCCATTTCCTCGCGCTGCCGGTCCTTTCCACACAAATGACCCTCACTGAAACGCAGTCTTTCACCCAGGAGATGTGATCACCTTCGACAACTGGCGCTTGCTGCACGGCCGGCGGGGCTACCAGGCGGGCACGGAGATCACGCGCCACCTGGAGGGCGCCTACGCCGACTGGGACGTGATCCTATCGCGGCTGCGCATCCTGAGGCAGAGCCTGAAGCTCCAGCGTTGAAGCTCACGGCGTCCCGGAGAGGCTGGCAGGGACCTCCACCAGCCGTGGCTGTGTCCTTCCAGTGCCACCACCGCCCTGTAATACTCACCAGCCTCGCACCTCCCTGGTAGCCAGGTTCAGGGTGACTTTGCACAGGTGCACTGTCTCCTCCAATAAAGCACCCTCACTTCCCTGTCCCTTGTGTGTGCTGGTGGCTTCTGTCGCTGTGCGTGTCTCCACGCAGCTATGGTGTCAAAGGAAACACGTCTCCAGAGACAGCTCTTTTACAAGTCAATCTATAGCTTCAGATAAAGCTTGTCATGACTTACTCCCACAACCACTATGGAAGTTTCTCAAAAGATTAAAATTGAAATTCCACTGGACCCGGCTGCTGCCCTTCTAGGGTCTGCCCAAGGGAGATAAAGGCATTGTGCTCTGGTAATCCCTGCATACCCGTGTGCCAGCTGCACGACTCGTGACAGTTGTGTCACGCATGAGACAGTGCTAGTACATGGCAGAGCACTACCTGGCTAGGGCCAAAATAAAACCTGAGCCGTCTGGAGGAGAATGAACGCACTGCGCAACCATAAGAGTAAATGAAGTAGAACAGACGCCTGAGCCTAAGCATCGCATGGTTTTTCTTATATGAGAAACCCAGAGTATAAATCAAATGCAGAGCAAAAGACAGAGGATGGGCGCAGGAGCGGAAGTTCAATGCCCAGGCCTGCCCCTGGGGTGTGCTGAGACGGCAATGGAGGCTGGGCGTGGTGGCGCACGCCTGTGATCCCAGCTCTTGGGAGGCTGTGAACAGGCGGACCACTAGGAGCCCGATCTAGCAGTGAGACCTTGAGCACCCTGTAGACCCTTCCTAAAAGATAAATAAATAAACAAACAAATAAGAAATTTTTCAAAAGACAGGACAGGAAGATGGAGGCCGAGTTTTCTCAGTGGTGGAGGGACAAGAGGCAGAAGCAGGGGAGGACTAGAGGAGAGGGATCATGGGAAAAATAAGTGAAGAAAAGAATGAAAACGGAGCTTTTGCAAATTAGAAGGGGTTCAAGAGTTGGAAGGAGCTGGGAAGGATGGCAGGGCAGGGCAGGGCAGGGCAGCAAAAAGAATTCGCATGCACCAAGTGCATGAGTCAGCCCCCATGCTGCATGTAGCTATGTTCTACAGACGTGGACTAGTGAACCGTGTTTTTCAAAATGTGTCTCCAAATACGTCTCTGCCTGCGGTCTCTGGGTCTCCTTCAGTGTGCTGCCATAGAGCTGTCTGCAGCCTGCATGAGAGCGAGCTTTATGTCCCCAAGCTCTTTATAACTGGATTAGACTGTCCAAAGCTATCACTTTCATTCCTGGGTTATATTACCCAAATTCCAAGTCCTCAGCAACTCTGTGACCTGGACACTGTATTTGCAAGAGATGCTGACAGCAAACCCAACCATGTCAAACGAAGAGACAGACGGAGCTTCCCCAAACTTCTCTTGCCCAAAACAACCACTGCCCCGAGCTGCGCACTGCCTGTGGCATCCACACATCTGCTTTCATCCCTTGTCTTCAGTTAACAACGGGGAGGGGGAGGCCGAGACGGGCACGGTGGTGCTCTTACGCGGGCCCAACACCTGCCGACCTCCACACGGTCTGGCCCGTAGGCTTGGCTTCTGTTTCTTAGAAAAGGCTGATGCACCGCTGGTCACCATGATGCATGTTGTAAGAACCAATCAAAGACAGCCAAGTACGCTTTGCTCCGCTGCTGTACGCTTTGCTTGCACACTCCATGTGAGCCTTAGCCCACCAGCCATCAGGCCCCGACGTTTTTCCTTGGTCAGTGCCAGCTGGCATACATAAACCTCAACATCCTGGGTGAAGATTATGGGGCCCTAGAGGAAAGGGATCGGTGATGGAGAGTGTGCTTAAGGAGAGTCACCTAGAGAGAAAACGTCCTCTCAGGCTTTCACAGAGAGCAAACGGGTCAAGCAGTGGCCGTGGCTCATCCAGATGGCTGACACTGACAACAGTTCTACAAAATGCTGTACATGGTTTTGGGGTAAATCCTGGGGAGATTTAACTGACCTTGTCAGATGCCAAAGCTGCATGTTTTGTTATATAGGTCTTGCTTTAACTGGGTCTTAACCATCCAGGAGAGAAGTTTAACCACAAGGTATAAAAAGTAAAGCTATATTAATATGCTGAGCTGTAAAGGGCTCAAGTCGACAGCTTCTGACACTGCCAGTTCTGCTGATAACCCACTACTATTATGGACTATTGGACCACAATACATACAACTACTTTCTCTTAGTTCAATAAGAAGAAATATTTTTACCAATAGCGTTTTTCGTGTTTATTTGTTTGCTTTTTGTTTTTTGTGGAACCAGGGATTCAACTCGGGCCCTTGTGCTTGCCAGGCAAGCACTTATTGTACTGAGCTATCTCCCTAGCCCCCACCAATAGTGTTTAGAAAAGTTAACATGTCTGCATCTTGTACTCTGAACAACTACTATGAAGATAACCATATGCACTGTATTAATTATTGTGGCTGTCCTGCTAACCTGCTTTGAAATCGTCTCATTGGTCTTTCTTTCTCATGAAAATTAATACAAAGTTAGGAAAAGATCCTGGGTGACACCTGCACGTTTGTGTTGATCACGGCACAGTCACTGGCCCCACTGTGCGGGCCGGGCTGCTGTCCAAAGGCTACATGGGAGCATGAGTGCCATGCATGCTTCAGTGTGCTTCACTGCCACCCACACAAAGCGTGCCCCTCGTGGTGGGGAGGCAGGACAGGAGACACTGGGCGGCCTGAAGTCTGGTGCAGAGGCCACGTCACCAGCCCAGACTCCTCCTTCCTTGTAAATGTCTCCCTTCGTCCGTTCTCGACATCTCATCCCCACAGGGACTCCTGTGTGCAACATGTCTGATTCTTTGGAATTTGAGAAGGAGTGCGATTGGCCCTTATTCTGCCCGGAAATGGCCCTAGACTGGCAACAGTCAGTGGGACTGTTGCGGGGAGAGGTGGCCTGACTGGAAGCTGGAGTGACCCCAACCCATGTGTCCTTAGCATCTGCCCTCGGGGACTTGCCAGAGACACTGAAGACTGACTCGCTTGGCAGGTATTTCTTCCACACCTAGCTCATCAGGCGCTCTGCTAGACTCAGGACCCTGGCAAACCGGAGCTCAGCCTCCGTAGGAGTCGATCAATTTCCCAATCTTTGCTCACTTTACACCGTAGAATGAGCAATCGGCATGGAGATCCTGTCGTCCCCTCCTAGCAGGGTGGTTCGCAGGAAGGCAAGCAGTCTAGACCAATGAAATCAGCAAAGCTATAGTCTGCACTGAATTAGGAAAGCGAGTAGCAGTTCCAAAGCAAAGATATGGGAATAACTTGCTTTGGCACAGATAACCGAGGCACAGAGAACCAAGAGCAAGCACAGGGCATAGCTTGACTTATAAGAAAAGCAGGCCGGGCCATGGGTGCAAGTTTGGAGCTGGTTTGAATCATAAATTTGATGTTCATCTGGACGTGTGTCTTTAACTACAAGTCTCCCAGCTTAAGGGCACTTTCCTTTTTCTATCTAAAAGTGAGACGAATAACAGTTCTTATTTCACAACATTTTAAAATGCAATTTTAGCACTTACCCAAATTTCTCAGACCATTAGTCACATCCACAGTCCTTTTATACAAAGAAAACATATAACTTCTCAGACTAGTCCCTGCGGGTTATGTTCAGTGGCTCTGGGATGAGGACCAGGACTTGTAGCTTTAGCAAGGGTCCCAGGTGGTACCCATCCGTAGGAAAGTTTGGAAATTGCTGGCCTACAATAGCAGCGTAGCTAACCAGGGCAGGAACTCGGTGGATGTCAATCAAGCCTTATAGTAACAGAGGCTGGTGAATTAGCAAGGCAGGGTGGTGTAAGAAGGGATATACCAGCCTGGAGGAGGGACAGGGCCAAGCCCCGGAACGTGCAAGCCACGCTGCATTACAGCTCTAGTGCTTAGTCTTAGAAAGCAAAGAAGAAGCACTAGTAAGCAAGAAAATGCCTTGATCAGACACTGACTTTGAGAAGATCCAGCTAGCTGCTCTGCGGAGCAAACTGTAAAGGAATTAAGCTAGAACCAAAGATCTACTTCTGAGGCTACTGCGGAAAGCGATGTGAAAAACGAAGGACGCCTGACGCAGAACACTGATAAGGGAGGCAGGAAGCCGAGAAGGCTGCGGGAGAGGGCTTGGCCCATGGCTCGCACATGAGGAGCGAGCCCCCAGGATCTCCGCCAGGGCCCTTGCTGGGAGACACAGGGCACGCAAAGAGAAAGGCTCCCCATGCCAGGATGGAGAAAATGAGCTCAGTTTTGAACACGCCGCTTGTGCTGCCTCTGTGCTGGCCCCTGAGTTCCCACGTGCCTGGAAGTCGACATTCCCAGCTCTACCAAGCTCAGTGATGGTGCCAGAAATCACTCCTGGCTTTCCTGGAGGCATTTAGGGAAGTGGCCAAGTCACAACCCTGGTGGACTGAGAATAAGGGAACTCGGTTGCAGAATCCAATGTGCTCAAGACATCAGCTCCATCCCCAGCCCAAGAACCATGCGATGCCTTGAATTCCACCTGCAGGACAGCTGCCCCCAAGCTGCCTCTCACCTCGCTGCCTCCTTCTCAGCTGCCAATGTAACTTCTGTCCTGGGAAGGAGAAGCAGAAGGATTGGATGCGACGGCACCAACTTCTGAAAGGCTGCAGTCAACAGGACATATGGTGGGCTTGGGTAGGTAGCGATTCTGGGATAGAACAATACAAAGAACTGCTTCCCCTCTGATGGCCTGGATGTAACTTGGATGCAAACTCATGCTCTTGGCAGGAGAGACACGCACCACCCTGGCTTTCTCCAAGTTGACGGAGAACGCGAGCTGCCTGGCTCAGAAATCGGAACAACTCCACGGGTCACCGGGATGTATGTCCCACAGCAACCTTGCTGTTCTCTTTTTCCTTCCAGCCAGCCTGCAAGTGTGAGCACACGAACACTGGTAGGCCAAGGTTAAGCAAAGGAAGCAATTCTGGAGAAAAAATAAGTGACTCAGAGGGAATTCTCTTGAGAAGTTCCAAGTACAAAATGGAAGATATCTTAGAAACCAAGTACTCCTTTATTTTAAATATTATTTAGGGATAGATCTGCGCAGAGCTCATGCGGTGGGCTTGGACTCTGTGGCGTAGTGCATATGTTTGCGACTCTGCAGTGACTTCTCTGGCTATCGATGAGAAAATTCCTTTCTCCTTCAAAATTTAGCTCAAAATTGGCCAACAGCATGGTGGAATCGGGCGTCCCCAGCTCTTCTCCACTCTGCAGTAGTAATTTGGCAGCTACCTTCACAGGAACCTTTGCAGTTGGCGGAACCAGGTAGGTGGCTATACAGCCCCAGGGGAGCACTAAACTGGAGGGGCTGATTCGAGAAGGTAGATCACACCCAGGCCGCAGGCTCATCACTGTGGCTCCAGCCATGGGCCCAGAAACCAGCCTATTCCCCTGAAAATTTGACTACGGCCCTGTGTGACCTCACTTCTACAGAGGAATCACCTACCATGGTGCCCAAAATAAGTCATTCCCCTCCTAGGCCTAGCTAACAGGAAAGGAAGCTCCGTGCAGCTGAGAGCCCTGAGACAGCTTGTGACCTGGCTCCAGCCCTGCCAGCCACCACCTCAGGCACTGTGAAACATGAGGGTGCCTGTCCCGGGCCCAGGAGGAAGACCTATCATGTCAGCCCCACAGTACACCCCAAGAGAACTCCGCTTTTAATCTCCCTCTAAGTACGTCCCATTGCTACACACTGCTAACCCTATTATTCTTGTCGCTTTCTGAGGCAGGCCTAGAAGTCCTCCCCGCTACTTGCCTTTATGCTGCATGATCATGACTGTGGCAAGTGGTGCTGCCAAGTACCAGCCAGCGGGCCGGTGGGCTCACAAGGCACTGGGAGAGGCTTCGTTCACCTGACGAATGCGTTTAGTGCCGGCGGGGCCATGCTGTGGAGGCTGGCAACACATGTGTTCATTTTATCCCGACCAAAATAGCTCCTTTTCAGCCTCTAACCTATCTTAAAGATAAGGACACACCTGGACTGCCTCGATCCTTTCCCACCCTTGTTAAAGATGCTACAAACACAAAAGAGATAAGAAGAAAACAGAACTAATTATAAAGAAGAAGAGGGCCAGGGAGATAGCTCATCAGTCTAAGTACCTGACCTGGACCCAAGTTTGATCCCCAGTGCAGCGTGCTGTGCCAGCCCTGGGACCCCAAGTATTCATCGCCAGCCACCAAAACCAGGTGTTGTGGTACATACCTACAACCCTAGCACTGGCGAGACTGAGACAGGTGGATTACTATGAGTCTGAGCTATATACTGAGACCCTGTGCCAAATAAATTAATTAGTTAATTAATTAAAATTCCTACATATAAAATTAAGAAGGATGAAGAAGCTTGTGACTTCTTAGGTCAACAATCACCACAGTCTATGATGGTTGCATGGAAGCCAAGAAGGTACTTAAGCAGACAAAAATAAAGAATGAGACCAGGTGTGTTTCTGATCTGTGAGGATTGGGAAGGCTGTTGAGACACTGGAAATTTCACATCTGTAACCCAGGAAGAGTCTGATGGCCAGCTTTATCTGTTGTTTCCAATTTTTTGCCTGACATGGAAATAATCTTGCTGTTTCCATGTGACTCTGGCTGTTCCCCAGAGTAAAACTACTAAAATAACTCTAATAGAAGTTTTAACACTAACATTAAATTGCTCCCATGATGGAAAAATAGACAACAGGAAAAATGAATGGGACATGCAAGAAGAATGATGGGAGTTCACAGACATAATGAAAAAGAAACGCCAGAGATTAAAGCCGCTATAACTGCAGTGGAGGAAGTCTCTGTGCTCCCCAGAGGAATTACCAAACAAAGACACACACACACACACACACACACACAAAAAAAAAGAAGAAGATGAAAATGAAGAGAACAGAAGAGAGAAGAATATGGAACCACTATATAATGTATAAATGCAAATCATGGAGCATCAGAAGCACATGGGAATGAGAGCAAATTTTGAAGCAACAACGATTACTGTGCTCCACATTAGTGTGGGACACCCACTCTCAGATGCAAGGTGGCCACATGGCACACACCAGGAGGAGTGCCCAAAACAAAAACAAGTCAACACAAGCATGTCACATTCAAACTTCAGAACATGAAAGATAAGTCTTGTTAGAAGTCCAAGAGAGAAAACGCCCTCCCTGTAGAGAGGAAATGCTGAAGATCATATCTTCTTTGTAATCAGAAACTATGCTATCAATCAAGAAGAGAGTAAAACATTTAGGGCTGAGGAAAAATATACCTCAACCTACAATCCCGAATTCTAAGGAATAATGTTTTAAGAGTGAAAAAATGGCTGGGTGTGGTGGCGCACACCTGTAATCCCAGTACTTGGGCAGCTGAGGCAGGAGGATTGTTGCAAATTTGAGACCAGCCTGGGTGACAAAGTGAGCTCAAGGGCAGCCTGAACTGCATAGCAAGACCTTGTCTCAAAAACACACACACACACAAAAAAAAGTGAAAAATGGAAAGATTGTATCACCAATAGCCCTGGCCTATGGGACACATTGCAAGAGTTTCTTCAAAGAAAAGGGAACATACAGGCTAGACCCTCAGGTCCAAATGAAGAAGAACATTAGGAATCAGGGATCAGTGAATCAGGGTAAAATAAGACACTTCAGACAGCAGCTGATTTCTCAAGCGTTTGGTGACATTTACCATGAGTCAGTGCCCCCGCTGAGAATCAGCCTCTAATCAGCTTCTTTCGGTTGGAACACAAAACACCATGATCAAATCACAAGGCTCCTGGCTCTCATTCCATCTCAGTATCTCAGTAAGATTAGCCTGCTGTGTGTGTTGGTCCAGAATGCTTTCCATATTACTAATGCTGAGAAAGGCTACCGGGTTAGTCTGTAGATATCTGATTCCACTTATTTTAAAGCCAAAGATTCTGACCTTCCCTTCCATGGAGTTTTAGGGTTCGGCAGTAGGAAGTCCACAGACACCCTGAGATTTCACGCAAAAGCATCGTGCAATTGTTCACATGTGGTGCACCATATACGTTCTAAGTTGAGATGGTCATCATTTATATGATCTTATGTGCAATCTTATATGTAATCATGTACGCAATCATATGTACATAATCACATATGGAACTTTTTAGGTTTTTAGCCTTTTACAGATTCAAAAATAAAAGCATTTCCAACGCACAGTCCTCATAATAGTTCTCAGAAACATGACCAGTTCTACGTTTTCCCACGAAAGATAGCATCTTCTGTCTTTGTCAAACAGAACACTTCATTAAAGTGAGGTGCATTCGTGTTCCCCTTGACTTTGGCAACACTAGTGACCAAGGAGGACTCAGGTAAGTCTCCTCTACAGATGTCTCTTCATTACAGCTACTTCTGATTGTCGTTTTTCCTACTGAAAGGACCAAGTTACTCTCTACGCAGAAGCACAATTAATAACACCTCTAATAGCAATCACTACAGTGCTTAATAGAATACCTCCAAGGGGAGCAGGACGAAAGGGAAGCCAAGGAGGCTGGGAATACAGCTCAGGGGCAAAGGCACCTGCCTGGCAAGGGCAAAGGTTCCATCCTCAGTTTTTTAAAAAGAAGACTTCAGTTAATGAACTGGATCTCCTCAAGTGGTCAGTGTGTCCTCTGAGAAGATAATACCCTCCAATTCGTCACCACAGACATTTATCCCACACCCACCTCCCAGTAAGCTGAAGGACAATGCATGTGCTATCAGCTGGTATTCAAATTTCATTTGTGTTAAAACTGTAGTTTTTTCCTAACTCCAAAGTTCTGAGAAAAGAAATACATGGGATTAGCTGATGCTGTTTTATTCAGTAGAGTATTGCTAGCTTCAATCTATATACTGGACATTTAACTTAATTCCATATCTGAATAGCATGAAAGGCCATTTCTTTGGAAAACTAGAGCCCCTGTTATTTTTCATAACTCTTATGAAGCTGCTTCATAAATTTATTTATTTCTCTTTTTTTGTGTGTGTGTGAAACCAGGGATCGAACTCAGGACCTTGTACTTGCCAGGCAGGCATTTGTGCCCCTGAAGTATCTCCCGGACCCCTTGCTTAGTAAAATTTAGAATCCTTTCTCCTTTCCAGAAATAATGAAATACTTTTTGCATGAGAAATATTTAGATCTATAAAACAAAAATTGTCTTGAATGTAATTTAACTAATTATTTCCCCAAATCCAATAATGATATCTTAATGGTACAGGAGATTATTTTAGACTGAAGAGGACAGACTTTTTGAGCATTAAGGTTTTGGATATTTTATAGTTGTAATTTTCTAATTATGGAAAGTCACATTGGTTTTAAAACTGTGGAAATGAGACAAGGTTGCTTTTCTAATTAAACTTACGTAGCAATTTTTAAAATACTACTAATAGCACAGGCAATTCTTTCTTAAGGTAGTATTTCATAGTCTGAAATTTCAAAAGCTCTGATTATTTTAGGGGCAAGTGGATAGAAACTGCTTGCCATGGGTGCAGATAGCACGAAACGTAGGTAGCATTCCAGCACATTCCAGCTCCGGGTCCTTTCATTGTGTGCACAGCGAGGTTCTCCTTGTATAGGCAATCAGTTCAGCTCCTTGCTGCTTCCCAATGGCAGAAAGGTTGGTTTTAAAGTATCTGTGAGGCGACCCCAGTGTTGATTCGAGATAAACAGGGAGGACACAGAGGCCACTTGGGGCCTCTAATAATCATGAGAATCTCCATCAGTGCAGAAGTTCTCAAATTACAGGATGTATTAGAATCACCTTCCGAGCTTATTTCAGGTACTGGCCTCTGCCCAGCTCTCCCTCAGATTCAGTTAGCCTACGTGTATGGCAGGGATATGACCCAGCATCCCAGAGATATGCCAGCAGGTGACCCCAAGACCACACTCTGGGAAACCATGTAGGGATCATTTATTTCTGTTCTGGTGAGAAAGGCCTCAGGGATGGTCGACACTCCATAGTGACTTATTTCCCTCTCCTCAGAAACTTTCTTATCTTCCCTTGATAACCCACTAGCAAAGAGAGATGTCCCAAGGCCAGGCATGGTGGCACATGCCTGTAATCCCAGAATGTGGGTGACCGGGGCAGAAGGCAGGCCACGAGTTTGAAGCCAGCTTGAGCTCCATGCTGAGTAACAGGCCAGGCCATCCTGAGAAACACGATAGGACTTTGTCTCAAACATGAAGAAAGGGTCCTTACTCTAGTCTATACGTGTATGGTTCAATGGTCAATCTCTCTCTCAGCCCCAACAAGTCAGAGTTCTTCCTTGGCTTTTTGCCTACTGAGCCAATCCTTAGAAACAGCTTTGCTTAGAAGTATTGACCATAGTGTGATCACATGGTTTTCTGTATAATGAGTTACCTTGAATTTTATTTTCTCTTGCACAGTACTGTGATGTGCACTGTTCTAGTCACAATAGAGGGCAACATGGTACTTAACCAATACTTGATGGATATTTACTAGATAAACAAGCGCAGTAACACTTTGGGGTACAGAGCTTTATATATGATGGGTAGAAGAGAGACTTTTACCTTTTTTTTATTCATGTAAAGTGGCACTTCTAGTGGAAATACGTGGCCAGAAAGATACTGGTTATAAGAGCTCCCAAGTTGCTGAAATCAATACAATGAGAAATTATAGAGTTCAGAAGGGGAAAAAGATGGTTTTGGCTTCCTTGTGTATGATATAAGCAAATACTCTGAGCTAAGCATTCTTTGGAAGCCATGTGGAAAATGTCACTATCACTGATACACGATGGTTCCAAATGTTGCCGTGGTTTTCCTCCAAGTGATATCAACGTGCTGACCAAGCCCCTTGGTGTTCATTACAGATCTACAGATATAAATCACACGTTTTCCCTTTCAATACAAAATTACAGATCTTACTTCCAGAGTGGTTCTGGGCTCAGTCACCCATGGAGAGCTGTATCTCATCAAGTAATGATGGGGTCACTGGGAGCAGATGGCACAATAAATATAGATACGACTTCATCATCAATCATGAGCATTCTTGCTTTATAACTCTGTGTTGAATTACGCTTCTCCCAAGCTGGTTGGTTTGCATTAAACTTTACAGCGAGAGGCCTCCTTGTCATCCCAGTAGTGGGAATGTGGGCAAATAGGAAACAGATTGCAATGATGTAAATATGTACAGAAAGCAATATTTAGTGGTGCCTTTTCCACGCTATATAATTTGCTTTCAGATTTTACCCAATGTCCTCAAAACACTGTGTTCTACTAGACTGAAAGTGAAATGGGTGAAAGCTAATAATTACGGACTTCTAGGAAGTTCTCTGACTTTTCTTGGATACAACTGAAAGTACGTATGAAGATTAATGGCCTGCCTTCTTTCCCCGGCAGCCTTGACACTTCACTCAGAAAACAATGCCAACAGAGGGAAGTCGCTAAGATGGCAGAGCAGCAGAAGGCCTCGCTAGCACCAGTAACAGCAGCAGAAATGCACACAGCTGTCCACAAATAAAACTGGCCACAGAAAGGGTCAAAAGTTTAAGAAGAACCCATAGCACAAGTAGAACAAAAATGAAAATCACTACACAGAAATCACTGCTGGGGAGACTGACTTGGCAGAGGTGTCTGAAGATAGCTAGGAAGAAAGACGGCTCTCCAAATCTCTCATTTAGAGCACTTGTGTGGTTCTCAGTGGCTCACACCTGATGCCCTGGGCTAGTAGGACACCCAGATGTCCTACCACAGGCACGGGGCCCCACAGCTTTCAGGCAAAGGACGCTGGCGTGATCACCAATGAGATGAGCACTCTCCGTGGCCTCTGCAGAGGCCCCTGGAGAAGGTGCCGCTGAGCACCCCCTCTCATGCACCTGAACAGGTCCTGCTGTCCATTCCAGGGCCTGGACTGCCACGCCCAGCCTCAGACACACTGCAGACCCCAGAGCAGGCATGGCCATGGCACCAGCATGCACAGTTAGATCCTGATTTCACAGCCACCTTGCATGTGTCCAAACTCCAGTGGGTCCCAAGGCTGCTCTCTGTGCACCCACATCTCAGACACCAGAGCCACACTGCCTGCCAGCCAGACCCTAGTGCTGCCGTCTCTCCACACCTGCCATGTGCCTGAGGCAGCTTCCTCAAGGACACCTGTGCCTCGGCTCTTGGAGCTGTCACTGCTGAGGACTCCATCCTGCCATGGGCTAGCCAGCCATGCTCCTACTCCGGCAGTGGCACCCACGTGGCAGAGCTGGCACAGAGAGGAGTCCATGGTGCTTCCCATGAGAGAAAACGGGCTCCAGAGGCCCTCAGGAAGCCCCTGCAAAGGTATCAGCCAGCCTCGCTGCCGCTGTAGATGTGCACAGCCCTGGGCCCCGGGAAATCCTGCGGTGTTCAGTGATGCTCACGTCAGCTCACTGACTGCACACAGACCTCACCCCTGCACCTCCATGAAGCCAGGCCCCCCACACTTTATGAAACCGACACCCAGAGATAAGTATTGCCCTCATCAAAGCCCAAACAAAACATCAATACTATTCCTACTAAAAGTCCAGTGACACTTCACAGAAACAGAAAAAAAAACCATGTTTTGGCAACATTATTTACAATAGCTAGCCATGGGAGAAAACGCAATTAACAGATGATGGAAGTATTATTTGGCTCTAGGGAAGGAAGAAATCCTGCCACGTGGGTGAACCCGGAGCACATTGCAGTAATGAAATAACCCAATGCAAAAAAGGCAAACACTAATGCCTTTCCTTATTTGATATATTTTTCTGCATTAATTACTGTAACGAAATACCTGAGGCAGGCTCCCTGAGAGAGAAAAGAGGCTCATCCTGGCTCATAGTTTTACATACACAAAGTTTAGAGGCCATACCTGGTGTGTTAGTTGGGGTTCTCTGGAGAAAGAGGACCAACAGAGGCACATGTACGATTATGCAGGAGGACTTTTAGCTGACCGACAGGATCAGAGGTGGCACAGTCCACCACAGCCAATTCCTTCTGATGAGATGAGGCATGTTCAGGCTGGTATGGCTGTAGATAACCCACTGTTTCCTGGATATTTGGAAAATACAGTGGCTTCCCCACCTAGGAAGATGGATGCAGCGTAAGAGAGATCGGGGGCACAGCGCCAGGCCAAGGTCAAAGCACAGTTAGACACTCACAGAGGAGTCACTCAAGTCCACACTGGATAGCTGAGGAACCTGGACACCAATGTCCAAGAACAGAGGTAGATTTAACAAACAAATGCAGTAGCACAAGT
The DNA here is from genome assembly GCA_004027025.1 of Myocastor coypus. NCBI lineage: Eukaryota > Metazoa > Chordata > Mammalia > Rodentia > Myocastoridae > Myocastor > Myocastor coypus. The sequence continues at coordinate 56,237 of PVJA010003927.1, read as the reverse complement.
GGATCCAAAGTCAACACTTCAAGGCCACTTGCACCTTGTACACAAACAACAAAATACCAAGAGAGAAGTTAAAGAAAATATGACTTTAACAATAACATTTTAAAAATGAAATACTTAGGAATCAATCTATCAAAGGATGTGAAAGATCTATACAGTGAAAATTATTGTACACCAAAAAAGATATCAAGGAGGATTTCATAAAATGCAAAACTATCTGTGGCTTGTGCACAGGAAGAACTAACACTGTCTGAAAATTGGTATACAGATCCAACGCAATTCCAATGAAAAAGCCATTAATTAGTATAGCTCATAGATCTAGAGAATTCATTCCTAAGATACATCTGGAACCAGGAGACACCTAGTATAGCAAAACTAATCCAGGGAAACAAAGGCAAGGAAGAAGGCATCATAATCCTTGACTTGAAATTATACTACAAAGCTACTGTGATACACTCAGCATGGTACAGGCACCAAAAAAAGAAAAAAGACATGATGATCAATAGAAGAGACAGAACATGCAGACTCAACCTCAGACATACTCAGCCACCTCATCTTTGACAAAGGGGCCAGCCATGTTTACTGGAAGTAAGATGAACTCTTACTTTCCATGCTAAGTGGTGCTGGAAAAACTCGCTCTCCACAAGCCAAAGACAAAAAGCAGACCAATGTGTCTCACTATACACTGTACATGTCTTTCAGTTTTTCCATCATGTAAGAGAAAAGATTTTTCAAGTAGGTAATGATGACCTTCTAAAATGCTATAGAATCTGTAGTAATTTCACCCTTTCATTCCTTTTTGTATGAATTTGAATTTTTTCTTCCCTTTCTTTGATAAGTTTGCCTAGGTGGGTATCACTTTTATTTATTTGTTCAAAGAACTGACTCTTTGATTTGTTCATTCTTTGTATTGCTTTCTAAGTCACTAATGCATTCATTTCTGCCCTAATCTTTATAATTTCCTGCCCTCTGCAGGCTTTTGGCTTGAGTTGTTCTTTTTCTAGAAGCTTGGGATTCAGCATAAGGTTGTTTACTTGGACTCGTTCTGCTTTCCTGATAGGAGAATTCACTGCTATAAATTTCCTTCTTAGGACTACTTGGCACAGAAGTTTAAAAGTGATATGTCTCCATTATTTTTTTATTTTATAATTTTTTCTATTACTTTTACTAAGAGATAACAATATGAGAGTTTCAAAACATGTTAGTAGCACACTCACAATTATTGACACACTGCATATTCTTGTCCTCACAAAAGTTATACAAAGCACAAGGTGCAGATGTGACAAATTTTCTAATCCATATTGGTTCAGAAAAAAAGAAGAAAAAGTTCTCTTCTCTTTGAACAAAGGGGAAAAGTTGTATACATAGTCCAATGTTTCATAATTACAGTGGGTTACCAGTGAAACTGGCAATGTTGAGAGCTGTTGATTTAAGCCTCTTACAGCTCACCATACTAATCTAGCTCTGCGTTTTATGTCTCGTAATTAAGCTTTTCTGCTGGGTGATCAAGGGCACGTTAAAGCAAGACCTGTCTAACAAAACTTTCATCATTTGTATTTTCCAAGGTCAAATCTCAGGATTCACTTTAGAACCATATACAGTGCTTTGTAGAATTGCTGTTAGTGTCAGTCATTGAGATGAGTCACAGCCATTGCTTGACCAGTTTACTCTCTGTGAAAGCCTGAGAGAATGTTTTCTCCCCAGGTGACTCTCCCTAGGCACACTATACTTCACTTATCCCTTTCCTCTGAGGTTCCACAGTCTCCTTGACCAGAAAATTTGGAAAACGACTGAGTTATAGGATGTTACAGCACAGGTTCTCTTATGTCCTGAGTTCTCACTGAGCTTAAAGGGCCAGAGCCAAAATGATGGCTATCTTCGTAGCCCTTCCTTTTCTCCAATTCTTGGTCTGTTAGCCTACACCCTCAACCCTCCAGCAGAGAAGCTTCATGATACAATTACTCTATAACATAGGTAATTGAGCTCAACATTACTGCATTTCTAAATTTCCATTAATTTTGAAAGACAGTTTTGCAGAGTAACCCAGGTTGGAAGTTCTTTTCTTTGGGGACTTAAAGTACTCCACTCTCCACTCTTCTTGACTTAATGTATTAAGATGTCTGCTATGATTTTGATGGGCTTTCCTTTATAAGGGATTTGTTTCTTTCATTTAAAAGCTTTCAGTGTTTGCCAGGTGTGGTGGCTCATGCCTGTAATCCCAGCACTTGGAAGGCTGAGGCAGGAGGATCAGTGCAAGTTTGAAATCAGACTGGGCTACAAAAGTGCGTTCAACATCAGCCTGAACTGCATAGCAAGACCCTGTCTCAAAAAGACAAAATTAATTAATTAATTAAAATAAAAGCTTTCAGTGTTCTGCTTTTTGCTGAATTTCTGGGATTTTGGTTATTATGTGTGTCTGTGTAGGTTCATTGTGGTTATGGCTATCTGGAGTACTACATGCCTTCCTTACTTTATGTGAGATTCTTTTTTCCATCTTCGGAAACTTTCTGCTATTACTTCTGAAAATAGTCTTTCTTATGTCATTTGTATTGAGTCCTGCCTTTTTATTGATTCATATCAGAGTTAGATCAGGGGGCTTTTCGCATCATTTCAGCTGTTGAATTGCTATTTCCCAGTTCCTTCCTATTTTAAGAGAGCTTTCCCTACTTGAGCACTAGTTGCAATGCTGTCTTCAAGGTCTGAAAGTTGATCTTCAGTTTCTTTCAAGCAGTTTTGCCAGCATTCAGTGGAATGCTTAGTTTCCTGCATGTTTGTATCTGTATGGTGCGCTCTAAATTCTTTCCTGTATTGTTCATTCAATATTTCCATCATTTTTCTTTTACCTCTCTTTTTTATCTATGTCTTCCTTAGATGTACTGAGCAGTTCCATTGTGATTGTTATCATTGTTATCATTTCTCCTTAACCTGAAGGATTATTTCTGATCTGATTTCTTCTATGGCCTGATAGAGCTATTTCTTTACTTCAGTGGCTATCATTTCAGAAATTTCAAGTGTGAGATTTCCAAGTTGTTCTCTGTCCTTGTCTCCTGTGCTTGGTCTGGGTGGATGGGAGATTCTGAGGCTGCCTTTTGCTCCTTTGTTTTGACATTTAGATCTGATATTCTGTTTTCACTTTATTCAATCAGTTTTGCAAACTTTCTGTGGAGTTTATAATTCCCTGGATTCAATCTGAATCTTCCATGGATTCGGTTTCTTTCCTATGTTGATCATTTGTGGTTTCCATCATTTTCCTATGTTCCTCTGTTTGTTTTTATCTATGTTTGCTCTAGATTTGCTAAACAACTCCTTCATCATGGTTTTGTACCCTTTTTTTTCTTTTTTAACCTGACAGATTATTTAATCTTTGATTGCCTCTACAGACTCACATGTTCTCCTTTGGGTTATTGGTTTGTTTGTTTACTTTTTCTCCTATCAGTCCAGAAAATTCCAGTCAGAGTGCTATGATTTCTTCTATCCTGGGTTTATTCTGGTTGAGAAAGTAGTCTAGATTGGCATTTTCTCCTCTGTCTTGTCATTTTCTATTTTTATTTTGTTTTCTGTGTTGATGCTTATGATTTTTTTTTTGTAGTAGAGAGCTTTATCACTAATATCAAGGCTTCCCTAGAACATTTCTTTCCTCAGAGAGATCTCCTGAGTTGCAAGTGCTTCTCAGTATTTATGTCTTTCTGAGGACATTACTTTTCCAATTTATGAGGGCTGAGATATTTCTATTTGGCTCAGCACCCTGTCTTTTAGTATGACACTATGCTGATCATTATGATTCCAGATAATTATAGTGTTGTCATTCAAGGGAGAACAACTAATTAAAATAATTATGATACCTTGGCTCAATATTATAATTAGCAATAACAAGAGCATCAAGCGTTTTGTAGCTCCTGGCAAATTGCAGTAACTTAGTTTAGTAGCTTGAAGCATAGAGGCAAAATCCGAAGGATAAAGAATGGCCATCCAAGATTTGGGAAACGAGAGAAGGGGGCAAGAAAGAAAGAACAGAGGAGAAGGTGCACAACTGTTGAAACAAATCAGAAAGACTAGACAATGTAAAAACATCATAAAATCAATAGAGACAGTTAAAGAGAGAAAGAAAAAGATCAATAGAACAGAACAAAAATAAAGGTTAAGACCTACACAACTTCAACAAACACTCAGGACAAAAAAAAAAAAAAAAAGAAAAGAAAAGAAAACACAGAAAGAAAATTAATAGAGACTGCAGCTATTCCCTGTTAGTGGAGCCAGCAGCTGCAGAAGCAGCAGGGACGATTTACCACAGCGGAGAGGTGAGCCGACCCAGCACCGGGCCCACCTCGCGAGTGAGGCCCCCTCCCCCGGCCCACAAGCAGCTCAGCTGGCGCAGCAGCGCAACTGACCGACCAACCCATGGGCAAGCAGTTCTACACCAAAGGTCACTGCTGTACAAAATGATACAGACAAGGAACAAAACGCAATCTCAGGCCCCGAGCCCACCTGAAGCAAATAAAGGAAACACGACCATAGGAGAAAATGGGAATCATGCAGCTGAAATCTCTGAATTGGTAGCATCTGTAGTAAACAAACAAAGGCAGAAACATATAAAGGAACTTGGAGATAACCTCTGAAGTTAAAAAAGAAATCTTTGAATTACTAGAGCCTGAAGAAAGAAAAAAAAAAGCTGCAGAAAAGCATAGAGAGAATCAAATCAGAAATAGCCTGTGAAGTAAAAAGTCATCTCTAAATTAATAGCATCTGAAGTAAAAGAACAAATGCAGAAAGCTAGAGAGGAAACGAGAGCAGAAACAACCTCTGAAGTAGAAAAAGAAAGTATAACTATAATGATGCATCTAAAGAAGACATTGAAAAAAATTAGAGGAGATTTGAAAAATGATGGACTCCTCGAATGATCAATATAGGAAAGAAATAGATGGCATGAAACAGGTTCAAAGAGATATGAAAATAAAATCTCCATCACAATCGGGCAACACTGCATGAATGAAAGTGAAGACAGGATTTCAGATCTGAAGACATAGCCACAGCTAGTGAAAGGTAAGAAAGGATCTCATAAAAACAACCAGGATCCAGGAAAAAGTAGTTCAACATCTGCAAGACGATGCAAAAATGAACAACGTGAGGTTAATAGGAATCAATGAGAAAGAAGAAGTCAATACAAATGATATAAAAGGAATATGGGAGGAAGTAAAAGTAGAAAACTTCCCAAATATGAGAAAACCATCAGATATTCACGTAAGTGAAACATACACAACTTCAAATAACATCAACATGAATGAACACACATCCAGACATATAACAGTCAAGATCCCAGAAATCCAGCAGAAGAGTAATATACAAAAGCCGCTGGAGAAAAGAAACAGATCACATTTAAAGGAAAACCCACCACAATAAGGGAGGATTTCTCTTCACAAACCATGAAGTCATGAAGAGCATAGAGCAGAGTGCTTCAAGTCCTCCATGAAAATAAATTCCAGTCCAGACTGCTATACCCCGCAAAACTCTCTTTCAAATATGAGGGAGAAGTGAAATACTTCCATTGCAAGGAACAACTAAAGAATTTCGTGATGTCAAAGCCAACCCTACACAGACTACTAAAAAATATTTTAGAGGGAGACCAAAATGACCTGATCTCTACAAATGAGATCAGAAAGAACCCACCAAATAGAGCAACCTATTAAACAGGAGGAAAAGGAGTAAACAGTAGTAAGTAAAAGACATGTCAATCATAAGTCAAAACATTTCAACTATAACCATCAATATAAATGGACTCAACTCTCCAATTAAAAGAAATAGACTGGCGAAGTGGATAAGGAAGCAAAATCCAACAATAAGCTGTATACAAGAAACACACTTAACTCAAAGAAATGCATACGCTAAAAATTAAAGGGTAGAAAACAATACTACATGCACCAGCATCTCAAAAGAAAGCAGGGGTAGCAATCCTGTGTGCAGACAGTCTAATCTTCAAACTAAGACTGACCAAATGAAATAAAGAAGGCACTACATACTGGTTCGGGGAATAATTAAAGATGAAGAAGTAACACTCATAAATATGTATGCACCCAACACAGGAGCACCAAGTTATGTAAAGCAAATCTTAATGGACAGGAAAAATTAACAGAAGATTTTAATATCCCTTTATACAAAAAGATAAGTCAAACAGACAAAAAAAAAAAAATTAGCAAACAGCCAGGCATGGTGGCTCACGCCTGTAATCCCAGCACTTGGGAGGCTGAGGCAGGAGGATTGGTGCGAGTTCCAGACCAGCCTGGGCTACAAAAGTGAGCGCAGGACCAGCCTCAACTGCATAGCGAGACCCTGTCTCAAAAAGACAAAAAAAAAAAAAATTAGCAAAGAAGTAGCAGAACTGAACCAGATCTTGGAACAACTGGACTTAGTGGACATACACAGAGTATTCCACCCAACCATTTCTGAATACACATTTTTTTTCAGCTGTACACGGGACATTTTCCAAAATTCACCACATACTAGTACACAGGTCATGCTTAAGTATATGCAAGAAAACAGAAATTATACCATGTATATTATCTGACCACAGTGCGATGAAACTGGAAATAAATGACAAAAGAAATCACAAGAACCCCAGAAATACATGGAAATTAAACAACACCCTTCTCAGCAACCAGTAGGTTAGAGATGAAATCAAACAGTATTTACACTTTATTATATTTTTTAATATTTACACTTTAATGAAAATTCAAACACAACCTACTGGAATTTATGGGATGCAATGAAAGCAGTTCTTATAGGGAAATTTATAGCCCTGAGCTCACACATTAAGAAAACAGAACAGAAACAAATGTGTACTCTCATGCAACACCTAAACCGTCTAGAAAAGGAAGAGCAACTGAAGCCCAAAGCCCAAAGATGGGAGGAAATTATAAAGATTAGAGCAGAAATTAACTAAATCAAGACAAGGAGAACAATACAAAGAATTAATGAGTCAAAAAGCTGGTTCTTTGAAAAGTGAAGTAAAATTGATAAGCCCCTCATCAAAAAGAGGAAAGAAAGGACTCAAATTCAAGCCATAAGGAATCAAAAGGGTGAAATTACTACACACTCAAATAAAATAAAATAATAAAAAACCTGACAGGGGAGATAGCTCTGTGGCTCAAGTGCCTGACTGGCAAGTACAAGGTCATAAGTATGAACCCCAGTCCCACAAAAAAGAAAATAAAATAAAAATAAAATAAACTACACACCCAGCAGAGATTCAGAGGATCATTAATAGCTACTTTGAGAATCATTACTCTCACAGAATTAAAAACACAGAGCAAATGGACAGATTCCTAGAAGGGTACCAACTACCCAAACTGAATCAAGAAGATATAAGAACTCTCAATAACCCAATAACAGTCAATGAAATACAAAATGTAATAAGTCTACCAACAAAGAAAAGTCCAGGTCCTGATGGATTCACAGCTGAATTCTACAAGAAACTTACAGAAAACATAATCCCAATACTCCTCAAACTCTTCAAAGAAATTGAAAAGGAAGCGGTCCTCCCAAAATCATTCTTAGAGGCAAGCATTACAATGATACCAGAACCAGAATGAGATGCAACTAAAAAACAGAACTACAGGCCAATTTGTCTCATGAACATAGATGCAAAAACCCTCAATAAAATTCTCACTAATAGAAGACAGCAAATCATCATGGGGATTATACACCGTTACCAGGTAGGATTCATCCCAGGGATGCAGGATGGCTTAATATATGCAAATCTATAAATGTAATACACTGTATCAGTAGAGCCAAAGCCAAAAACTACAATGTCATCTCAATTGATGCAGAAAAGGCTTTTGACAAAGTCCAACACTCATTCATGTTCAGAGTACTGCAGAAAATAGGAATAGAGGGATGCTACCTCAATCTGACAAAAGCCATCTATGACAATCCAACAGCTAACATAATTCTCAATGGGGAAAAGCTGAAGCCTTTTACTCTCAAATCTGGTACAAGACAAGGATGTCCTCTATCACCACTCCTATTCAATATAGTTCTGAAATCATTAGATACAGCCATTAGACAAGAGAGAGAAATAAAAGGAATAAAAATAGGTAAAGAAGAAGTAAAACTATCACTATTTGCAGATGATATGATAATCTACTTGGGAGACCCAAAGAACTCCACCAAGAAGCTACTAGAATTAATGCACAAATTCAGTAGCATATCAGGGTACAAAGTCAACACACAAAAATTAACAGCATTCCTCTACACAGATAACAAACATACTGAGAGAGAAATTGGAGAAACAATACCTTTTACAATAGCATAGAAAAAAATGAAACACCTAGGAATTAGCCTGACTAAAGAAGTAAAAGATCTATTAAATGAAAACCACAGTACTCTGAAAGAAGAGATCCTAGAGGATTTCAGGAAATGGAAAGAATTTCCCTGCTCCTGGATAGGAAGAACCAACATTGTGAAGATGGCCATATTCCCTAAATTGTTATACAGATTTAATGCAATCTCTATCAAAATACCATCAACATACTTCACATACCTGAAGAAGTCATTCCTAAGACATATCTGGAACCAGAAAAGACCTAGAATTGCAAAGACAATCCTGGGCAACAAAGATAAGGCAGGAGGCATTACAATTCCTGACCTAAATTTACACTGTAGAGATACCGTGATGAATCAATTGGAAAAAAAAAAAAAAAATGGATCCAAGGATCTATGGAATAAATTAGAAGATGCAGAAGCAAATACAAATACACTCAACCACCTTATTTTTGGTAAAGGGGCCAAATATGTTTACTGGAAGAAAGACAGCCTCTTTAACAAATGGTGCTGGTTAAAACTGGCTCTCTACATGTTGAAAACTAAAACTTGACCCAGGTCTATCGCCATGCACTAAACCAGTGGTTCTCAACCTGTAGGTCACAACCCCAGTGGGGATAGAATGACCAAAACACAGGGATCGCCTAAAGCCATCAGAAAATACATATTTTCATCATGAAATGGTGAAATGTCATTTATTGGAATTAGTAATAAATATTTCTCAACATATAATTAAATATTGTTTTGTGATTAATCACTGTGTTTAAATTATGTTTGATTTATAGCAATGAGAATACATAATGCATATCAGGTATTTACATTCTAAATCATAACTGTAACAAAATTACAGTTTTGCAGTAGCCACCAAAATTATTTTTTGGTTTGGGGTCACTGCAACATGAGGAACTGTATTGTGGGGTCACGGCATTGGAAAGGTTGAGAACCACTGCACTAAACTAAGGTCAAAATGGATTAAAGATCTAAATATTAAGAGAGAAACTCTAAATATCTTGGAGGAAAAAGTGGGAGAAAATCTTGAAGACATTGGGGTAGGCAAAGAGTTCACGGACAAAAATCAAAATGTATATTTAACCCTTGAAAGAATCAACAACTGAGACCTCCTCTAGCTGAGTTTTTTCACATCAAAAGGAATTACCAACAGAGTGAAAAGACAACCTACACATTCTGAAATGATTTTAACTAACAAGTATTCAGACAAAGGTCTTCTATCTAGAATTTATAAAGAACTAAAAATTCTTAGCTTTGGGATCATTAGGGTCCCAAAATTGAAAGATCCAATCCAGAAATGGGCATCTGATGTGAACACACATTTGTCAGAGAAAGAAATTCAACAAACCTATAAATACATGAAGAAACACTCCACACTGCTAGGCATTCATGAAATATAAAGCAAAACAACACTTAGATGAAATCTGACCCCAGAAAGAATGGCTACCATAAAGAAACCAACCAACAACAAACGTTGGAGAGGCTGTGGGGAAAAAGGAACATTTCTCCGCTGCTGGTGGGAATGCAGACTGGTGCACCCATTATGGAGAGCAGTGTGGATGATTCTTAAAAAACTAGAGCTTGAAATCCCATTCAGCCCAGCTATCCCTCTACTGGGAATTTTCCCAGGAGAACTGAAAACATCATATCATAGCGATATCTGTGCATCTATGTTCATATCAGCACAACTTGTGATAGCCAAATCCTGGAAAAACCAAAATGCTCATCATCTGAAGCACGGTTGAAAAAGATGTGGTGTCTTCATTAGAAGTGGACTATTACTCAGCTATAAGGAATGATAAACTAAAAGACTTCATATATAAGTGAATTTATCTTTTTATTTATTTAAATTTAACAATGGTTATAGTACATATTTTCATCATCAGATCAGTTTAGATTAATAGATATAGGTATATAAGATTGATCAAACAATTTAAGTGGATTTATCTTGAGCTTATACTCATAAGTGAAATAAACCCAACCTGCATATGCAAATAGCATATAGTCTCCCTAGTGCAAGGACTCAAAAGAAGAATAAATAAATACATAAATAAATAAATACATAAATACATAAATAAATTTTTGTGTGTACCAGGAATCAAACTCAGGACCTTGTGTTTTCTGCATTCTCAACCCCTATAAATTTTTTAGAGGAGTAACTTAAATACAAAATGCATTTAGAAGAATTTAAAAGTTTATTGAAAGTATTAATGTTTAATTATTTGACCAATCTGACATACCTATATCTATTATTCTAAACATATTTGATGATGAAAATATGTAATATAATCATTGTTAAATTTTTGTTCTTGTCTTGAAATTCTGTACTATATGTACTGTTGCTTGTTACTCTTTTTCTACCTTTGTTTCTGCTATTTTTACTCTTTAAAATAAAATTTTAAATATTAAGAAAACAAATACAACAGTAAAAAATTAATAATAATAATAATAATAATAATAATAATAATAATTGCTCTAGTGTCCAGACTTATATGAAAGTGTCCAAATCAGATCCTGAAACCGCTGGGTAGCCCATTGAGGCCTGGGGTGTGCTCAGTGCTGGGAACATGACTGATTTTGGCCTGCGAATGTGGGAGCTGAGGCCAGTCTTCAGCCAGGCCTCTCAGTGGCCTGTTTACTTTTCACTGTTTGTCTCCGTGTCGCTCTCTCAGTGGCTGTGGCGCCCTCCAACAGAGAGTGGGAGGCTGCTCCTGGTCCTGGGAACAGCCGGGTCCTCCCACACCTTGCGCAGCCTCCTCTGTTCGCTTCCCCTGGGCCTCTCTGTCCTCTCCTGCGACTTGCTGCAGGGCAGGGTGGGGTGGGGCGCTGTGGGCTGACTCACTGTTCCTGCCCTGCCGCAGAGCCAGACGGTCCACCTTGATCTTCTCTGCCGCTGGAAAAGAGCCACCCTCCCACTCATTGCTGTACCAAGACCCAAGGTCGCTTTACATTCTCTCACCCTGGTTGCAGTGCAGGGGATGCTACGCGGTTCCCCTCACTAACTGCACCGCTGCTACCACCACCGCATTTCCTAACCTTACTGGCTGCTTCTGCAGCCACGCAGAGACAGCCCGGTATTCCAGGGTCCTGCACGAATCTCTTCCGCCATGGGCAGGCACAGCTGCTTCAATCCCACGCACCTGCACCCTTCTCTCAAGCCCTAGGTTGCAGGGCAGGATCCTGTGCTGCCCCCTCTATGTTTCATTAAGGATTCCAGTTAGTGGCTAGGTGGTCCCTTGGCCAGAAAAACAAACAAACAAACAAACAAACAAACACTGGCAGCCCACTGGGAAGAGAGCGGAATTGTTAAATTTGCTGCCAGACTGCAGTGTCCTCTGTGTGCAAGAAGGAAAAATAGGCAGGGGCGTTATATCCCAAATCTGTCCTGTGTGGCTTGAGTCGGCCACGCATTTTCAGTCGGCCAGTTCCGTGGAGACCTCACAGGAGGGCAGTCCTCGCTCGGCACACAGGCAGCAGTGCCCCTGGCAGATCTGTGGGCGGGATCACCTGTTTATACAGTCCGGTGTCTGTGTTTAGTTTGATCTGCACGTCCCTTATTTAGGATTTATCTTGGCACCAGGATGTATGTCCCTCCCTTTCCTCTAGGTACCCGTGTTTTCAGCTGGTTTTCTCTGGGTAGCTCCACGAGGCTCCTCCTCTCTTTGCCTCCATGAGTCCCTTTCTTGTTTCCCTTTTTATTCTATCCAGGCCTCAATCCTGTTGGAAGGTGCCACCCACAATCTATAAAAAATCTTCCTGCTCCCCACCCGTGTATCCTTTGGAATCGCAGTGGGGACCATCAGCACCAGGCTGTCCTTGCGTCCTGCACACCTGTGAAACTGGTGTCATGTGGATACTACGGAGGCCACCCCCGGGCATGCTCCTGAGCCTGCTTGACCATTGTTGCAGAGCTCTCTGGGCACCAGCAAACCAGATCCTGGAGGCAGCCCTGGACAGCTGGCGCATCCCGGAGCTCTGTCCTCAGCAACATCGCCCTGGAAGTTCTCTGAAACAAAGCTGTACCTCCCTACCTGTGGGCCAATAATGGGAGACATGGCCCCAAAGGTGCCACAGGGCACCTTTTCCCACTGTTCTCCTGCAAAGTCTGCGCTTTTTTTAAGCCTTGCCAGTCCTTCACTTAAGCAAGCACTCCCCTGGCTGCCGCGTTGGGCGATTTCCTCTGTTGCTTCTCCAGCCACGCTGATTACAGACTGAACCTGGAACCTCCACTCACTGTGAGCTAAATAGTCCTTCCCTTCCTTAATTAGGGAGTCAGCTTTTTTGTCTGAGCAATAGAGAAAAATCGCCAAGACAGCTTGCACACGCCAAACGAATACGTAATAAATGTCCGTGCTCAGGGGCAAGGGCTCTAACGTGCATGTGCCCCCTCTGCGAAGAGACAAGACGATGACGCTGCGCCATCCTTCCACTAGCACAAAGCACACAGTCTTAATCTAAACAGCAGAAATAATTGGGACAACCTGAACCTAGGCCCATGCTACGAAGCACCTTGCCTGAGCTTGTCACAAAGCTCAAGATCGTGAATAATAAGGAACGAAGGAGGAGCCTTCCAGGCGGCAGGAGATGCCACAGGACAGGCGGCCCTAGAGCAGACCTTGGAGAAAAGGCAAGTGCGCATTTATGAAGGACAGTTTTTGGATTAACTGGAAAGTTTTAAATCTGCTCTGCTTTGCAATGGCAAGATCGTGTTAGTGTTATGTGATTCTACTAGTTGCCTGGTAGTTTTGTAGTGCAGTATCCCAGAGATGCTTATTGACAAAAAATGGGTTCACCTTCAATTTATTCTTGAAGTAAAAATGGAATGTTAATAATATAGATTAAATATACAGAGAAATGTAAATGGAAGAGTGGATGTAATACACTAACTTTTAAAGAATCTGAGTTATGTGTATGTAGAAGTCCTTTTCACTATTTGTGCAACTTTTCAACAAGCCTAGATGATAAAAGAAAGATTAAAAGAATCTTTAAAATAGAGAAAAATCCCAGCACTTGGGAGGCTGAGGCAGGAGGATTGGTGCGAGTTCGAGGCCAGCCTGGGCTACAAAATTGAGCTCAAGGCCAGCCTCAACTGCATAGAGAGACCCTGTCTCATAAAAGACAATAAATAAATAAATAAATAAATAAATAAATAAATAAATAAATAAATAAATAAATTAGAGAAAATAAAATCTTATAAACAAATGATATGTATAAAGCACCCAGCGCTGTGAATAGAATCCAGATGGTGATCAGTAAAGGATACCTATTGTACAACCATACAGTCTAAAGCTCTCATTACATGTCTTTGCATGTATCAATTTACTTTTGGAAAGGTTTTTAACAAGTTTTGACTTTTCTTTTTATTTGCAGTGCTCCTGTAATAGGCCTGGATGTCTTAGTTACTGGACCCTTCCGGAGTTTTCTAAATCTATACACAAGTATATTCACTTAACTTTTTTTTCATGTATCTTAGTGAAAAATAAGAACTCAGAAAGCCCTTGACGTTCCTGCAGAGTACATTTGTAAGCACTATGTGTGGCACTGAAGGTATTACTTCTGTATTATGGACAAGAAAGTGAAAACAAAAAAATATAAGTGATTTACAGGTTTAAGCATGATTTAAACCCCGTGTCTTATGATTACAAATCTATACATTTTCTTCTATGTAGAATTATTGTTAACCATTTTATTCAACATTTGAAGATTCTTCTATGATTCAAATAAATTGAGATAGTAACAAAACCTAGCCAAAACATGATTGGAAATACCATCAGAGAGGGCTCAAAAAGAAAATTTGAGATGTATAGAATTAAAACTAGCTCTAAATATGCAAGAGTTACATAAAAAGAATATACTAAATTTACTTATGCACTTAAAAAGACTTAAGCAAATCAGAGACATATTATGGTTCTGAACCAAAGAATTTGATGTTATAAATATATCAGTTCTCTCCCAATTTAATCATAATAAAATGAAACTAGAACCATTATTCCAAATAGGTCATTTGTGAGCTATGACAAGCAAATGCTAAAATTCTTATAAAAGATAGAATGCAGGAGAATAGCCAAAACGTTATAAGCAGAGAAAAGGAAAAACGAGGGGTGTCTACTCCACCAGATGTCAAAGCGAAGCACGTCATGGTAATGAAGACTACAGTACTGGCACAAGAACAAAAGACCCTTCCACCATACAGGGCAGAGCCCAGAAACATATCTATAGTTTTATTTATGGCAAAATGAAATTTCAGTCACTGGGGAAGAGGTGTTCTTTCCAGTAAAGAGCATTAAAAAACTGGCCAACCATTTTGAAGACATTAAATTTAGATCCCTAACTTACATTATAAGCAAAATTAAATGCCAGATGGATAATGGATTTAGGAATAAAAACACAAAATATAGCTACGAAATTAAAAAAAAAAAAAAAACAAAAAAAACAAAGGCGATTACTTCATTGCCACAGAGTATAGAAGAAAACCTAGAAGATGGGCAAGGTAGGACCTCATAAAACTGTAAAACATCTATTCAACAAAAGTCAACTGGAAGTCGGGCGTGGTGGCTCACACCTGTAAGCCCAGCACTCCGGAGGCTGACGCAGGAGGATTGGTGTGAGTTCAAGACCAGCCTGGGCTACAAAAGTGAGCTCAAGGCCAGCCTCAACTGCATAGTGAGACCCTGTCTCAAAAAGACAGAAAAAAAAAAGTCAACGGGAAGACAACAGATGACTGATAGACTTGAAGAATCTGCAAAATATGTAGCAGAAAAACTTATGAACAACTAAAAATTAGTTCTGAAATGATAACTAATACAGGTGAAGGCATACATAGGGGACGAGTGAAGAAATGCTATCAGTTAATAAATACCTGAAAATATGTGCAATTTCACTGGCAATTTGGTGACTATACATGAACACAACAGTGGTGTAGGTGTAGCTGTCAGATTGATGGAGGTTTTCAAAGAGCAGTGTCAAACAATGAGGGCAAATTAGGGAAAGAACCCAGCACCAGGCTCGGAAAGTCAAGGCCGGTGAGCGGCAGGAGTCCAGAGCAGCTCGGGAGGTGAAATAGACCAAATCGGTACCTCTTCTCTTTCAGAAGCAATGTCAAAACGACACAGGGAAGACACTTCATAGTCAATCCAAGGCGGAACTTTTTCATGTTACCTGGACCTGCACAGGATCATCAGCGGGCTGAGGTGGCATTCTGTGATTCTGTGCAACTAGATGTGGATGAAATGCATTTTCATCCAGGGCTGCGTAAGAACTGGAGCCCCAGCAAGACCCAAAGGGATAGCAGAAACCAAAATCGAACCCCCTTGTTGTCACATACATCCGTTATACTTATGTTATAGGCACTCCCTATGTTTCTCTATGTGTGCACACACACACACACACACACACACACACACACACACACTCTACACATGGACTTGTGGCACATACATGTGCATGGTAGGTGTTACGTATTAATATGTTCAACGTGGTCAACCAAACATGGACCAAACCTGTTTGGAAAACATGGCCCTGCTGCCCATGTACGGGCTTTTCTCCTGGCTTTCATTCCTCAGCAAACACATAGCAATGATTTGCATTATATTAAGCTTTGTAACTGATATGAAAATGATTGAAGGTATATGGAAAGCTCGGCGTAACTTACACACAGCTCCTATGCCACCTCTTGCAAGGGACTGGAGCGTCCTCCAGCCAGTCACCCATAACACCAGGGACAACAGGAAAGACACAACTAAACTATTACTGGATGTTCCCTCTAGAAAATTCCTAAGCAGATGAGTTAACAGAAATGGCGCATTTGGCTTCAACAAGGCTCTGAAGCAACTCTTTCCTAATGACACTGACTTCATCCTGTGACATCCAGAATCTCTGTGCGGGGAGTGACATCTGAAGCTGACACAACCAGATCTTACCAAAAAGAAAGAACGCCCTCCCTGCTCCGTCCTACCTCATGCATGCCTGTCTCACCTGATCTACTAGGGTCAGGCAGGACTCAGCTCAGTGCTAGGCTCTGGTTTCTTAGTGTCTGTAGGATCCTAGTCAGCTACTTAGATTTTTTTTTATCTCAGCTTAGTTTGTAAAGTGGACTTAGTGTGGTCATTTTGATGCCTGGAAAGCATCATGAAAGTTAAACTTTACGGCTCATGTTAGAAGTGTAATGTAATGTCTTAATAGTCGTGATTAACACAAATGCCTGACACTTCATGCTTATATCTAGAACAAATACTTCATAACGACAACAACACAGGATAATCAGTGATCAAAACCTGGTAGCTATTTTGCTCTGAGATGTTCCTGACTCACCTTCCTGCATCTAATCTCACCATCTATTGACCTCACTGTGATAAAATTATCTTGCCAAAATAAGCACTGTTTGAGCTCTTACTCCATGCACGCCGGCTGAGCCCTCCCAGGGAGCCCTCCCGCTTCCCGCTTCGTCCCATAATGGGACAGTCTTTCTTCATTGGTTTCTGTGTCATCCTCTGGAAAAGCCCGTTTCCCTCAGTAGATTGCATGCAACGTCCCTTGCCAAATGGAAAAACGTCAAGTGAGAAGAGCTCACTTAGGCTGAGCACTTTCAACGTGAAAGGCACGGGATACCTTTCCACAGTTCATTCTCCAGCTACCCCTCGGCACGTAAAGAAATAGACACTAAGTGCCCCACGCAGGGCCATGCGGTGGGAACGCTGATGTGTTACCAGGCAAGCACCGCCTGTCTAACCCAGAGCCCACGTCCTTTATTATGCCCTGTGACACCTGGGACCTGAGGACCTGAGCACCAGTAGGATGAAGCGACATCTACCAGTAGAAGCTGAAGAAGGAGCGCTGCACAGGGCGGGTGCAGTGTGTCGCTGCAGTGTGTCACTCAGTCTATTCAAATGGCCCTGACACTGGAGGACCTACCTGGGAGCTAGAGGTCTGCACCTCTGAAAGGGGCTTAGAGTCTGAAAGCAGCCATATGCCTGCTAAGGCTAAACTCTTGGAGGACTGAAGCAGCACTCAGAGTCCTGACACGCAGAGTCACAATGCGCGGGACACAATCCACATTATTAAACGTATCAGGAGCCAGGACAATGTGAACCATTCCCATGGGAGAGGACAAATATCAGACACCAGCTCCAAATGCCCTAGATTTGGGGATTATTACACAATTATTGTAAAGGCATGACGATGCTCGTGAGGTGAAGGAAAATGTGACCAGTAGAGAAGTAAAGAATAAAAAATTAACAAAATTAAAATTATAGACATACAACATAGAACATCTAAAATGAAACAAGTTAAACATGCTTAGAAGCACATATGGAGGGGCTGGGGAGACAGCTCAGTGTAATAAGCACTTGCCTGGCAAGCTCAGTCTCTTGAGTTCAATCCCCAGTACCACAAGAAAAAAAATATATATATGGAGGTGGAAAAGACACTCTTGACCACTGCGGAAGCCACGCTGAGCCCAGGACAGCTCCTGGGCCTCAGTAAGCCCTGTGCCAGGAGACCAGACTGAGTGGCAACCCACCTGCTTCCCACCACGATGGCAGCCCCAGTTTATTTTAGAGAGCTTAGAGAAGCCCAGGGAGCTGGTGAGCTTTGGGAGCTTTGAAAATGTCAAGATGAAGGAACAACAGGCAATCTCGAACCTCCTGCCCACCCAAGACAAGTCCAGGAGATGAGGACGGGCAAGCGCTTGCACATCACACGCCTGAAATGTCTGAAGTGATAGAAACTGAAGTTTAAGAAAGAAAATCAGGCTAGAGAAGAAATCGGATCAGAAATAATCACTCAGGTAAAATTGAAAAAAAGTAACAATCATGAAAGAATGTATCAGCGCATCTGAAGATGATACAGGTTTTAAAAAAAAATAGAGGAAAAACATTATGAACCACTGAATGAACAGTACAGGAAAGAATTAGAATGGATGATGGGTGACACAGATTCAGACAGATATGCAGGACATTAAGAATTCTACTGAATGATGGCAAAATCACTTCAATATAAATGAAGATAGACTTTCAGATCTTGAAGACAGTATTGCAGCTAATGATCAAGAAAGAAAATACCTCGCCTGTAACCCCAGCTCTTGGGAGGCTGTAAACTGGTGATCACTATGAGTCCAATCCAGCAGTGAGACCCTGAACACTGTGTAGACCTTCCCTAAAATACAAAAAAAGAAAGAAAAGAAAAAAATGAAAGAAAGGAAATATCTCTTAAAAATAATGAGGAACCAACAGCTTCAACAAAAAAGCAGGACTCCACTCAAATGACATAAAAAGAGTTTTTGCATAAGTAGTAACAGAAGATTTCCCAAGCATGGGAAAAGAATCTCACAATAAGGGAGGCAGATAGTCTCACTAGCGTAAGAATCTGAAAGGCACAACAGATACTGTGAAAGAGAAAGAATCCATTCCATGGGAAGGGGAAACTGGGACGAGGAAAAAGACAAAAGACACGCGGAAGTTATGCTCATGTATATATTCAGGGTAGTTTTCATAATCATACTGCTGATTTCTGCTGGCCTCTTGAAAGGAGAAGTTAATGCTTGACTTATTTTTAATTTTCTTTTTTTTTTTTTGTTTTTGTTGTTCTTTTTTTTTTTTTTTTTCAGGACTAGAGTTCAAACTCATGAGTTTATACTTGCCAGGCAGGCACATGTGACACAAAGCTATCTCCACAGCCCCTTTTTAATTTCTTATAACATTTTTAACCAATTTGGCACATTTATATCTGGTAACCTAAACGGCTAATTTAAAGATAACGTTATACAATACAGCAACCATTGTCAAATTTCTAGTGCTTTGTTTAATAAAATTTTGCATCATTTCTAATATTTTTACAGTGTTGTATCCTTTAAAAAAGTAAAAACTAAATTTAAAAAAATCTTTTAAAACCATGAATGTGGCGCAAAAGCTGTTTTTGCTTAAAATCTAGTCAAAGCAGCCACTGCCAAAGGATCCACACTCGCCGATGTGCTTGCTCCAGGGCGTTCTCTGGATGACACAGAGCTGGCATCTCTTTCCGCTCCTTCCGGTTTTGAGACCACAGCAGCAGCACGCAGCGTGTCCACTCCTTGCGTGGGATGAAGAACGGGACAAAGGAAAGGAGGCAGCGTTGTTTTCATTTGCATTTTTCTACTGGTCAGAAACGTTGATCATTTCTCAGGTATTTATTGCTCATGCATGCTGCTGCTTCCTCTTCCTCTTCCTCCTCTTTCTCCTCTTGTCCTTTGTCTTCTTCTTAAGAGGGTATTCATTTCAATTTCTACTTTCATTGGGTCTTTTACTTACAAATGTTCTAATTTTTTTTCAGTTCCTTATACATTCCAGATGCTAGCCCTGTGCCCAAGGAATAGCAGGCAGATGTTTTTCGCATGCCATAGGTGGCCTTCTCAATCTCTTGGCTGTTTCTTTTAATGTGCGCAAGCTTTTGGTATAATCCCATTTGTTGATCCTTTGATGTCACTTCTGGCGTGACTGGGTGCTGTCCAGAACACGTCGTCCAAGCCCATGTCTCCAAGAGGCCCACCTAGCTTATCATCCAGCAAATTTAGTGTCAGTTTTAACATTTAAATCTTTTATCTGTTTCGATTTTAGTTTCACTCATGGTAAGGTGGATCTAGATTCAATCTTCCACGTGAGAAGAGCCAGTGTTCCCAGCATCTCCGGAAATCCCCTCCTGGGGCCTCATGGAGTTTGTTAAAGAGGCTGTCTTTGATCCTGCACATTCCGCTGGATGCTTTGTTAAAGATCAGATAGCTGAATGAGCCTGGGGTTGTTTCTGCTTTCTCCGTTCCACTCGTTTGAATCACATGACCGTGTGTGTGTGTGTGTGTGTGTGTGTGTGTGTGTGTGTGTGTGTGTATGTGTGAGTGTGTGTGTGTGATCGCTGTGCTGTTTCTATCCCTGTAGCTTCATAATGTAACTTTCAGTCTAGCGCTGCGATGCCTCCCACTTCACCCTTGTTACCCAGGATTGCTATTGCTATTCTGGCTCTCCTCTGGCTCCGTATGAATTTTAGGATTGTTTTCTCCTACAAGGAATGCTATTGAAATTTAATCGGGATTGCACTATATATGTCACAGTTGTTGGAAGTATGGCCATTTTGGACTGCCCTGAGTCTGCCTATCCAGGGCCCTGGGATATCTGTTTCCTGACCTCCTCTTCCATCTCCTTTTCCAGTGCACTGTAAACTTCCAGTTCCTAAAGCAGTAGTAGGAAATTAAGATAGCCCCTCCCTCCAAGGCAGCACAACGAGCCGGGTGTGGTGGCGCATGCCTGCAGTCCCAGCATTAATGAGGCTGAGGCAGGAGGATCAGTGTGAATTTGAGACCAGCCTGGGTTACAAAAGTGAGCTCAAGGCCACCCTGAGCTACATATTGAGACCCTGTCTTAAAAAGACGAAAGAAAGAAGGAAAAAGAGAGACAGACAGACAGACAGACAGACAGACAGAGTTGGCACAACCAAGATGCCATTGGACCTTTCAGTCTCCTATCAATGACTTGGTCTGCACTACCAGTCTCGAACTTGTGACCCCTTTCCCAGACAGTAATGCACAGAAACCTTGTTGGAAGGAAATGAAAAGATAGGACCTGCCCAGGATGGCAGCCTACCCTGCTCCTTTCTCCCCGCTCATGAAATTCCTGGGCTGCTCTGCCACACCCAGTCAGAGCTCTGCAGGTGACCTGCCCACCACCACCACCGTCTGTGTCCACCTCAATTCGGCCAGGAGAAAAGCACATGTGCGGTTGGTGGGAAAGCACCCCAGGGTGCAGCTCAGGGCAGCCATGCCCACTGCATTCCCAGGGCAAGAGTGGACCATGCAGAGCAGACCAGACATGCCCATGGCACCTCCAGGTCTTCGGGCGTCCGGAAGAGCATGCCTGAGAAGGCAGCAGTGGTGCCATCTCTCGCTGACAGGTTTACAGCAGCCCCACCCCTAGTGCAGGATCACTGTGTAGGCCTCAGCCACAGACCCAAAGATAGGAGGCTGGTGGGATGCTTTCTCCATGGGCCCTCCGTGTACCATGGTCTGGGGCTCACAAACAAGCCTGCCAGAGAGCTGAGGGGGAGGGTTCCAGCTGCTTCCCGCCCTTCCCTCTGGCACCCTGACTGCCCTGTGAGAAGCCTAAACTTATAGGCCTGGCTTCAAGTTTGTTAGACTGACCTTGTTTCCACATCAAAGGTGAGACATAGAAGCCCTACTATTGCCAGGTTCATGTTCTCTTCCATTGGTTTGGTTTTTCTAAAACCTGCACTCACTTCGTGTCATCTTAGCAGGGCTTATTCCTTGAGTCTGGCTCCTTTTTCTCCTCCCCTGCTAACTCTTTGGCCAGACGTCCTCGGCCTCAGCTTATCTCCAGTCTTCACTTGTAGCTACGCTGCTTTCTTATCTCCATGGGCCAGAGAGCCTTATCATGATGCGGGCTACTTGATTTACCCCGCTTCATCTCCACTGCGATTGCTTCGGTGCTCTTCTCCGCCAGCTTCTTCTTTGTCCCTTCTGGTTTAGTTCCATCACGAGAAGCCATGGTGAGGTCTGAGAAACTATCCCTGAGCGCAAGCGAGTGCAATGGAAAGGTTTTCTCCAGCCCGCATCTGGAAATTTGCTCTCTGATGTTATGGAAAGTTGCCAGAGTAGCAGCTCAGGGGTACGGCACATGAGGGTCATGCCCAAGGCCCTGGGTTCCAGACCCAGCACCTAAAATAGACAAAATCACCAGCAGCCTCCTCCGGGCTTGGAATGACAAGCGCAGTGAGGTCGCTCTGATCACAGAGGCTTCCATCCCCTGCTGGAGAGAGAGGCGTCCACTTGCCAGTAGGACGGACAAAGACTCCAGGGGAGAGTTCTGTGCGCCTCCCGCAGGCCCCAGAGTCTGTAGAGTGCACCTCTGAGCCCCTCGGAGGCCAGGAACTCCCCAGTTGTGTTAATCGAACTTGCTAACTGACAAGTTGTGGCTTTTGTGTAACGTAATTTTATTATGCTGATCCATGACACACAGCCATTTTAAAAACTATATTTAGAAGCCGCATGTCTGGGCACATTAAATAACTTTAAAGCATCTTTAAGCTAATAAAATGAACGTTTAAACATATCTGAGCAGACTACCCTCGGGACAAAAGCCCCAGTCTTCTGCTGTACTGCTGGTGGACTGCTGAATATTTTCTTTACATAATGTGATTTTTTTTTAACATCTTCAGTCACCTACAAAATCTGAAGTTGCATTTTGTAATGAACAAAGGAAATCAGTGATTTTAGTCGACTTTTCCAGTAAGAGTATTGTGATATTGTCTCAGAAAATTCCCTATATGTAAAATAGTCTCTAGAAAACAACCTTCTGTCAAGAAAATTTCATTACCAGTCGCATTCTTTTTTCTTTTCTTTTTTTTTTTTTTTTTTTTTTTTTTTTTTTTTTTTTTTTTTGGCAGGACCGAGGTTCGAACTCACATCCTTGCACTTGCCCAGCAGCCCAGCAGGCACTTGTGCCACGGAGCTATCTCCCCAGCCCCACCGGTCGCATTATTATTAAAACAGTTGTCGCAATGGCTATTTTAAATCCATCACCCAATCCAGATGGCACGCAGTCACAGATTTTTTTTCTTTTCATTCTGTTAGGAGCTCCGGGAAGCAGCCGCTTCCCCACCAGCAGCTCCTGAGTTTCAGTTGGGAGCGTTTAGCCCCTGTTGGAGCCCGAACTCTGGTTTTGCCCCTGGACTGCAGACTCCAACGCGAGACTTCCTTCCTGGGCTATGGCAGAGCCCGATGGCCCTCTGGGGAACCGCCGCCTTCAGCCATGAGCACTGCCCCTTGGAGGCGGAGGCGAGACCAGGCTCCGCGCAGTCGCAGACAAGCGGCCCCGTCCCTCCTGGTTCCCCGCAGCTTGCATCCCTCTGCTAAAGCAGGCGCCAGTTTCCTCGTCACAGCGGATCGCAGCTTTTCTGGGGGTAAAGAAGCAAGCGGTCATCCCCCACGCCAGAGTCTGCCAACCAGGTAGTCCAGGGGCTGAAAATCCTTTTTAAGAACACAGACCGACTCATCCTTCTGTAGTGACAGGAATGAGTGATTATGACAAAGATGGATTCTGTTAGAACCCCAGAGCCCCAAAATTCGCTACTGCTGGAGAAATTCCTGAGCCTGAGCCGCAGCCCTGCGAGGTCATCTCCGTGACCTGCTTGACTCCCAGCACCGGCTGGGCTGCAAAGCAGTGAAGTCCGATCTGAGGTTGGGGAAGGGGGCAAGGAACGTGTCGGGCAAGGTCTAGAGGGTGGGCGTGAGGCCAGCGGGCCCGCCGCGGAGGGCCGAGGCCTGGAAGGTGTGCGCTCTCAACTCCAAGACTGCAAATCTCCAAAACTGCGTCACAGCGCAGTCATCCAGGGGCAGCACACAGATGCCAACCGAGGGGCACGGACCGGCAGTTTTGAAATCGAGGCCATCGCACTTCGCTTCCCAGGAGTCCGCGGTTGCTTATTTCACCGTGGCTCTCAAGTCTGTGCTGTTCTCCTGCCTC
This sequence comes from Myocastor coypus, assembly GCA_004027025.1. NCBI lineage: Eukaryota > Metazoa > Chordata > Mammalia > Rodentia > Myocastoridae > Myocastor > Myocastor coypus. Next base: position 32,418 of record PVJA010003927.1, on the reverse strand, counting down.
CCTCGACCTCGGCTTCCTCCATCTCCGCATCTAGCTTCTTCTCATCCAGCTCTGTCTGCCTCTGTCTCCGTCTCCGTCTTTTCCTCCTGCTGTTGTTCTATCATTGAGAAAAAAACAACGGAGCAACAGCACTGACAAAATAGACAGTATATCATCCCAGATTAGTCAGCTATTCTTATTTTGCAACTCTGTAATATATGTATTGTTGTGGTACCCTGTTTCTGTCTTTGTTTCTGATTTTCCTTCTTGCTTTTGTTTTTACTTTTGAAAATAAAATTTAAAAAAGTTAAATAAAAGGAAGCTAAAGCTTCCCATCACCGTGTGTGACGCCTCTGCCCAGCCACAAAGCCCGGACTCCCCGTCACCTATTCCAGAAACAAACCCGATTCCCAGCAGAGGGATGCTAGGACCTGCCTTGCCCAGCGCGAGTGTCCCCTGGGTGCTTGTCTTGAGTCTGTCTGCCCTTCCTCACTTTTGCTCTGTGCCAGGGCTCAGCCCTGAAGGAAACATCTCCACAGACCAGGCAGCGCCTTGTGCTGTGCTCAGCCAAGGAACGCACCCATGGAGACCGGAACCCCCGTTGGGAACGTCCATCCACTCCTGCTCTGCCTGAGTGTCACTGCAAGAGGAGGACGTAACTTGCCATGGCCCCATGGTGACCGCTGGGGTTTCTGCGGTTCCGTCTCTGCCTGGCACCCAAGCCTCTGCGATCAGATAGTGCCATCTCCTCCCCTGGTGCCTGGGGTGGTGATGGCTTCCTGCCTTTCTGATTCTCAGGGTCGCCTGGCTGCTTTCTGTGCCTCCACAGATCTGCCGCCCCTGAGCTTCCAATCAGTGGCATCGATTCCTGTCACAAGTACTCAGCTTAGCTTCCTTCACCCTGAGCAATCCCAACAGGACCATCTGTGGTCCAGGGACCGTGGTGGAAAGGACAGAATCGTCCTCTTCCAGCCCGCCATGGGGCCCAGCAGAGACTCTGACAAATGTCCTCTGCTGCTGAAGCCAGAGGCACAGAGGGAGAAGGAAAACTAGATAGTGGCTGTGACCCAGCCCAGGACCAAGGGTGCCTGGAAGAGAAACCTTTGCCCCTGGCCTTCGCCCCTTGGCCAGCGTGGCAGGGTGGGTGTGGCGCGTTCACTGGCTCTTACACATCACTCCCATCTGCATGAGCTGGCTCACGAGGTGTTCCTCGTCAAGTGCAAAGCCGTGGCCTTCTTCAACACCAACAGAAACAGGCAGAGCCTGAGGATTGCCTGTGGATCCCCATATCTCAGTGTGAAGCTTCATGTAGCGCAAATGCACACACGTGTGAGCTTACAGCTCATTAAATCTCTCTGCCTTGGGTCTGTATGAATGGCATTTTATTTATAGTAAACACACACTTGCCTCTAGTAATCTTCCCAGTAAAACATGGGCCTAATGCTGCTTCTCTCCACTGTAGAATAATCAGTGAGGGTGAGAAAAATTTAATTTCCTCTTGAGGAGTGCCACCTTCAGATGTGTTTATTTCACTGGCCTCATAGGCTGTGGATGCCATTCTGTGTGACTTACCTGTGCCTGCAAAGTTTGCTCTCAAGGAACAAATAATTCCTCAGGGGACAGGCAGTGCTTGAAGCCCAAGACATGGAGGATAAAGACAACGTGCTGTCCTGTGTTTAAGAAAGAAGCACACTGAGGAAGCGAAAGCCTTCCTAGAGCTGGCTGCATGGCACGGGCATAAGTCCCTATGACTCAACTGCCGGGGGCAACTCCTGATGAAGAGATGCCCTTACTTACCCTGGTAAGAGAGAGGTGAATCGCTGGCACACAGAGAGGAAGTGTGTCCCTCTAGACCAAGCCACAGAACTCTTCAGAGAGGGTGCGGTTTCTCTTGGTGTCCCCATTCATGTTTTGTCTGGAAGGAGAATTTTGGAGACCGGGGCCTGCACCTCCCAGTGCATTTTTTAGGCAGGGCTTCCATCTAGTGGTTCACACAGGAAATGAACCCCCAGCTTTCATGAAACCCGCAGACTTTGCTTCCCGGTGCTGCCGGACACCAGTGGGCCACTCCTGAACCACTGTGTCCTGTCTCTCTGTCACCAAGAGCAGAGTTCTCAGCCTATAGATTTTTCCGTTGTTACAGATCTCATAGGCAATGCACACAAAAACTGTCCTCTCTAACGACCACCAAGAACAAAGCTGCGTGTGTGTGTGTGTGTGTGTGTGTGTGTGTGTGTGTGTGTGTGTGATGCTGGGTCATCCTAATATCCCCAGAAGAAGCTCCATGTGCATCAGGGGGTCAGCAGCAATTGTTCAGGTGAGGCCATAAGGGTCAACAGAAGAATAGATGCTAATTGAACAACAGGGTCAAATCAACCACAGGATTTCACAAGGGACAGCAAGGTGGTCCAGGGGACTGAAAAGGACAGTACGGATGACATAGAACAAAGAGCCGTAGCTCACGGTCCTGAACAAGTGGCCTCAGCTTCCACAATCATTCTGTGCCTGTGCATGAGACTGAACCGCTTGAAGATTGGACGCTACCACATCGAAGCTTCTTTGGCTGCACACGCTCTGTGATTGTGGCGAGAGGTACAGGTCTTCGTTCCCATTTACGTGAAAGTGCATGTGTAATAGTGGTGGCTCGAGGACGTCCCTAGAACCCGCCGCTGACCTCCAGCCCCACTCTTCCAAAGACAACAGGCTCAGGACTGTTGGTCAATCGTCGCGGTTTCCCTCATTCGCCCACAGCTCCTTGCTTGGGCTGCTCCATGCCTCCCGGTTCCTTCCCGGGGTTCTCTCACACCGTCGTCACTTCTTGCTCACCCTTCCCATCATGCCCACCTTCCTTGTTCACCTGGGGCTTTGCTCTGCGTCTGTTTGCTTTCTGTACCCAACATTTCTACTCCACCAGCAGTGTTTTGTTCTGTTCTTTCCTCTTCAATGGAGTCTCACTGTGTACTTCAACCTGGCCATAAACTCCCTGCGCGGCCCATGTTGGCCTCAAACTTGCAGCAATTCTCCTGCCTTGCCCTCCCAAGGGCTGAGGTGACAGATGTGCACCCCACCCCTGGCTCGAGCAGCGTCTTTAAATGAACTCTTATTCCCATGCAGAGAAAGGCCAAATCCATGACACAGAAAGGCAGATGAGTCATTCTAGGGTTCCATGACAACACCGAAACAGAGGAGAGAGGCACAGAAAGCCACGTGGCTGTAGGACAGCCACTCTCAGCTTTTGTGACATTAGAGTACATTTTCAAGAGCTGGAAATTCGGATAGCAGGGGTGAGTGGTGGTCAGAGATTTTCCCTAAACAATGTCTCTCATTCCACTATTGCTTAAGTGTGACGTGACTTGGAATTCTGCCCACTGACAGGTAGGATGAATATGAATATCTGCGAGTCACTCGCAAGCAAAAGTAAGCAGTACAAGTGGATCCCAAAGCTCAGCCACAAAAGCTGAGGGTCCTTCACACTTGCCCAGCAGAAGGCTGCCTGGGATTTTGGTTCCCAAGCAAGTAATCGCTCCATCGTGGGCCCGCCATGCTGCAAGGAAGCCCAACTAGCTCAAGTCAGGAGGCTACCTGGACCATCGCTGAGATGGCATGAAGGATTATTAGGAGAAAGACCCCTGGCTGGTCTCCAGCTGCTCCACCTCTGACTGAGGGTGAAGGAGAGACTCCAGAGCCACTCAGCCAAGTTCTTGCCCACGTCACCAAGCCACCTAAACCAAGAGAGATCAAAACACAATGATTAGGCACCACTAGATCTTTATGATACAGCAAGAGGTAGTTAGAGCAGAAGGGAAAACTTAAAACAATTCCAAACAGATCAGAAACCATTATAAAATAACCACCACAACAGGGTCATGGTTCTTCACCCCATGGACGATATCTTCAATTTCTTCCACTGCTGTGCTGGGCAGGGTGACATTTTGGGTATATCCAGGCTCCGGGAGACTCCGTCTTTTCTGACCCTGGCTCCATGTCATTAGCCTGTACCCACTTCCTGTATCCTACAGCACCTCCCAATCAACTCCAGTCACTACCTCTTTCTGCAGAGACACACAATGGCAAAGGGATCTGTGTCTAATCTACAGGCTTAGCCAATAGCCAGCTCTTGGTTTCTAAGTCTGTCTTCTAAGAAAGGGAAGCAGAGATGCCTGGAGAACATGCTGCTTCCAGATCCGGAAAGCAAAAAAGTGCTCAGAAAGAAAAATGATAGCAAAGGGGTACAGGAGTCAACCTGGAAGAGCTCCCAGTGGCAAAACCAGGACCATGAGGACAACCAAATGATGAGGCAGGGGGTGATCACCAACTCTTACAGATATCACAACTATTAATGCCAACCAACTGCCTAGATATCGAGTCTTACCATGTGACCGTTCTAAACCTACTGTATAGGTGCCACTCTGCTGTAGATACTGTCGCTATCAATGGCACAATGGCACAAAGCTTGTGTTATGGTTTATGTCTAGTTGTCCCCCCAAAGCCTCACACAATCATGGGATGGGGACTTCTAGAGTTTTAGACTTGACTCATGATCCACAGGGATTACGTGTTTTAGTACTGATGAGATATGGGTCTGAGTCCTCCTGGGATTATGAGTGTGGCCTACAGCAGACAGGCTGAAGCAGAAAGCCTGAATGTGATATAAAGAGAGACAGAGAGACAGACTCATGCTGTTGCTCTCTGCTGCCCTGGTTGGTCGGTTACCTCTGCCTCAGTTGTTGCTGTTCCGCTGCCATGAACTGGATGCTCTCTGCCCTGTTCCACTCAGCCTTGGAGCTAGACGATTATGAACAGAAACCTCCTGTAACTGTGAGCTAAATAAACCTTTCCTTCCTTCATTTTGAGTGTCAGGTATTTGTCCCAGCAATGAGTAAAAAGTAACTAAGACAGCTTGTCATACTGAAAGACAAACAAGAACAAGGTAGGTGAAGAACCCCTGGGGTTGCGGGTGCTGGCCACCTTATCCCTGTCCAGCCACCCCAGACTGAGGGTAGCAGTGCCCTCCTTCAGAACCCTCTGGCACTCTGGTACTCTCTCCAGGTTGAACAGCGTGGAACTTAAATATACATTTATCTGACATCAAAATTTGATCCTGCTCTGCCATAAAACCCATCTAATAATTTTTTATTCTCTTTACAATAAAAAACAGTATAATAAAATGTCTCCTGTGATAATCCCCCTCATCACTGTGATAATTACATTACAATTGCAGCTATTCCAGAGCCCTGATCTCCCAAAATATGAGATAGTCTCGCGCTTCCACGCAGTCTCCCAAGCAGTACAAAGTCTTCTGCTCTCCAAAGAAAGCACACTGATTAACCTGTTAAGTAAAAAACAAACAGCACATCTGCCCAAGCGCCCAGCCTGGGTGCCCCGCTCAGCAGAGGTACAGCAGAACCCAGTGAACCTGAACGCTCTCTTCCAGGAATTTTAACTGAGCTCCACTTCCAGGAAAGAAACGCACAGAAGAGAACAAGAGGAATGTGTTTTCCTTGATTGAAAACAAAAATCACAACAACTTCCAGGGATTTTCTGCCCAGAACCAACTCCTGCCTCCACCTACTACCTACACATGGTGTTATTAGAACAAACACCAGTGGCTCTTTAGAGGCAGAAGGGCCCACAGTGGAGGGCGTGGAGCTGCTACTCGGAGTGCCTGCCACAGGCCGGGAACTGTTCTGGACACCTGCCAGCATCCCACAGGCATTTAGCACATGCTCGCAGAAGTTGGACTATTAACTTGTTTCGTAGGTGAACCTCAGGTCCGGAGAGGAAACACAAGTTACCTGAAGTCACACAGCTAGCAAATGCTAGAGACCCAAGTCTAGGGACCAGGGGGCATCTTATGACCCCCCCCCTGCACTGAGTCAGCATGGTGCTGGGTGCGGAGGGCCACCTGAGCATGGCCACCAGCGGCATAAGAGGAGAACTGGAGGGGAAGATCGCGGGGGACGTGGGTGCTGCTTACCCTCCTGGAGCAGCCCCTTTAGTCTGTGTCTGCTGCTCCTCACCAGAGGGGGAGCGTGGGCCTCAACATCTTGATCCTACTGCTGTTGCCTCCTGGCCCTTCCTCGGCTCTTCCCAGGTCCTGGCCTCTTCGAGTACACTGCCTGACTCCTCCCGTCCCCTCTGTCTCCCCTAACTGTCCCCAGTTCTGGCAGCTTCCCTGCTCATCACCACCTCTGTGAGGGCGACCTTCTCAGAACCCACACGCAGGTAGAGTGTAAGGTGCTCGTCTCTCCAGGCCGGGCTTCTTTCACCTAACAAATTCCTGCTTTCTGAAGCTGACTATACCCCACCTGATACACGCATGCATTTTAACCCACCCAGCTATAAATAGGTGCGCGGGTTGTTTCTGCACCTGGGCTATCATGGCAGCTCAGCAGTAAATACGGGTGCGGGGGCCACCTCCGTGCACTGTCTTCCAATCCCTTGGGTATAAAATGAGAAGGAGAGCTGGGCATGGGGGTGCACTCCTGTAATCCCAGCCGTTGGGAGGCTGAGGCAGGAAGATCACTGTGAGTGCCAGGCCAACCTGGGATGTATCGTGAGCGAAGGCCAGCCTGAACTACAGAGCAAGTCCCCGGGGACAGGGAGAAAAAGAGAGAGAGAGAGAGAGAGAGAGAGAGAGAGAGACAGACACACAGACAGAGACAGAGACAGAGACAGAGACAGAGACAGAGAGAGGAAAGGGAAAGTTTGGTTCCTTAAAGAAAAGCTTCAACGTTGCAGTTGCTTCCTGAGCGACTCCCCTGAACCCAGTGTGTTGGAGGCTCTGTTGGCTCCTGATGGGCCATTGCAGAGTAACTGAGTCAGGAGACCGAGCTCCTCAGCCCGGGCATCCTTGGGAAGTGCAGAAACACAGCGAGGGTCTAGCTGCAGGGCAGGGGTGGCGGGCTGCGGTCCTGGCGGCTGTAGCTGCTCCCGGCCTCTTTCCTCTCGGGCTCCTTCCTCCTCCGTCGTGGCTTCCTCGTGGCCGCGCAGCGAGCAGCCTCCCTCACCACAGGCCCTTCCCGCACCACCTGAGCCTCTCCTGTGCCCACCGCAAGGACAGTGGCCGACCAGGGACTGACACCTCTGAACCCCTGAGCTGAAACCAACCCCCTTCCTGCGATTCTGCAGCCACGTGCTTGCCGCAATCAGGAAAAGCTGAGTGCCACGCTCTCGTAGCTGGGAGGCCTATCCAAAGCGGGAGGCGGGAGCGGCTCTGTGGTCAGCAGGCTCCCTGGGAGGGCCAGGGGGCCACCACTTGTGGGAAGCTGACTCGCCCTGCACAGCTGAAGCCCCCCTGAGCCCTTCTCAGATAACGGGCTTGTTCTCCGTTTTCTGGCCGTAATAATCCACAAAGCGAAGGAAGTCCTCTACCAGCCGTCCTTTCCCTGAATGGACAAATAGCTTAACTAACATGTTGAGGTTGAATTCAAAATGTCTTAGGGTGTCTAATCTAATGCCTCTTTCTGCGCACACACATACACACACACACGCACGTACGCACACACACGCATGCACACACACACACACACACACGCGCGCACATGCGCACTCCCAGCTCCAGCCACATTTTATCACCTTTCAAGGTACACATTATAGAAAACAGCCTCGTCCCTCGGAAATTGAGGTTTATCTGAAAGCCACTGTGAAACGGGCAGTGCTTACGCCTAGCTTTCCAGGTGTCCATTCACAGATCTAAAAAGTGCCAGCTCGAAACTTCCAGAATGGGTGCTCATTTGAAAGAAGAAATCAGCAAGGGCACTGCATGGGCCTTTGTCCCCCGGGGACCCGACGGTTATTGGGACAGACGGTGACCAGCACCACCTGAGCAGGAAGCAACAGCAGACTTGCTCCACAAGCTTGGGACGCTGGGTGACGCAGCAGCCCACGAGATTCTCCGTCTAGCACGAATTCTTTTCAGAGCTGCCACACCCAAGGCTCTTCACTGGGTCACCTGAGAAACTCAGCGTCCCTGTCCCTGAGTCAAAAGAGATGGACTCCGACTGTAACAGAGAAGTTTTCATAATGCTGACAGTAGTGTATTTCATGTATGTCCATCGTGCTACATTTATTTTGCTGTAATTGCCAACTGTGACAAAAATGTCCAATTTAGCCTAAGAAATGCTCTTTCAGAGAGCATTGAGCCCTAATAAGAACCTTGCTATAGTTTGATTGGCAGAATTTTTTCTTTCTTAACAATGAGGCACGTCTGAGAATCCACAGGGTCTCTGGCAGAGCTGCTCTCTTCCCTGGCTTCCCTGGGGGTCTGAGCTTGGAGCTGCTCTTGTCGCGTGCATCTGTGTCCCCTCTCCGCCCCCCCCCCCCCGTAACACACCTCACTCTCCCCCTTCCGTCGCGCTGTTGGCTCGGCACCCCGCACGCCCTCCTCGCACTGCGTCAGTCCCCCTGCTGGTGCCTCCGCCACACCCCATACTTTAACTCGCACAATTATCCTCCACTGTAACCGCTGGCTTAATTTCCACCCCCACCAACCCCTCCCGCCAGCTCTAACTCTCTGAAATGAGGAACTTGTCTGTCTCGCCCACAGCGTGCCCAGCTCCGTTGCTTCTCTGTAAATATCCCTCCCCGCTGAGCACACCGCATGAATGGCTGTCTCTGTTGCCTAGCGCGTACGTGCAAATAAACTCATACCATTCTGAGCAGCGAAGCAATTAAGGAGGTCGGTTTTTGGTATTTTTTGTTTGTTTGTTTTTTTCTCCTGGATGCATAAAGTGAGATACAGTGAGAAGCTAATTATTGACAGCACTCAAACGAAAAGGCCTCGAGGTCTTGTGCAAATGCGTACGGCTGACATTTGCTGAGCACCTATTACCCACCCGCCACAGTTCGCCACAGTTCTCACTCCAGACGGCCTCTCTGAAGTACCCCTGAGGCGCTCTTAGGCCGTTACCCCGTTTGCTCTCCCGGCGCTGCAAAGAAAAGGGACACTGAGAAACAGAGGCACTGAAATTTCCTTAGAGAACCCAGCCAATAGGGGCGCCGCTGAGTCGTGAAGCCCGGCAAACCTCAGACTTCGCATTCTTAGCCACATGGTGACAGACGCTGACCGATGAGCCCCAGATACTGAGCAATAGCAAATACTATCATGACGAGCAGCGCGCAGCTGAGGAATGCGTCTCCAAGCAGATCCAAGACAAACAGCTCTCTCTGTGACTACTGGCTGAATATGAATTAAGAACAAGAGGCAGCGGAAGCCACACTGTCCAGGAGTGACGAGCTCAGCTTCCGCACAACGCTCTCTCTTGCTAGCTGTACCTTCGGGGCGGATCGACCCACTTCCGAGCCTCAGTTTCTCATCTAATTATAAAAAGGTGACCTCATGTGAATGAGCCCTTCAGGCTCTGTTGTGTCTGTCTCTGGCATCTGTCACTAGCGGAGATTAACAGGGACACCAAGAGGGAGAAGTCGCCTAGGCCAAATATTGAATCTGAGGCTCTAACTTAACCTCCAGTGTTTGCTGTACAAAACGCAAATAATGTTCGGCGAGGTGGAGAGCTCTTGATCCCGCGGTGGAAAGCAGGGGCTGTCAAATCCCAGCTCTCAACGCCCGCCCTCCTCTCCACTTGACAGTGTTTGTCTAGGTGGAGTGAGAGTTGCCCGGACTTGCGCTAGGAGCCCGGCTTTGGGGAGAAGTCGTGCCCGGAGGGGGCGGCGTTTAGCAAAAAGCCAGCCAGCGTCGCGCTCGCCTGACTCATGAAGCACCACGGGGGGCCTCCCCCCCACCACCACCGCTTTGTTCTAACGCTAGGCCAGAGGCTCAAGTAGAAACTTGCCTGACTCAAACACAATCACAAGACTCCAGCTCCACCAGGGAGGAAAACAAGTCTGTCACCAGATGCGCACTGGCGCCCCCACCACTGGGAAGGGCCACGTGCACTCACACCGGGGTCCCAGGAGCAACTGCGCCTGGCTGGGGCCCAAACCCTCCCTGGGTCTTCAGGGTCAGCGGGCTGCTGACGCTCGGATTCACCCAAACGTTCTGGCGTCGCTTTTCTGCGAGGCAGGGCGTCCGTCCCATTTTCTTTGCTTGACTTGTTAGCGAAGGAAAGATTCTAAATCATTCCGAGGCCAGGCCTCCAAAGCCCGGTATTAGGCAACAAATATTTTCTGTATTTATGGCTGGATTTCGCGTTAGATGAATTTGAACGAACAGCTCTACCTCTAAACAGCGAAGCTCTCTCACCTGTAAAAAATGAAAATTACGATGCTCACGCCCAGGGATGCCAGGAGGTAGCAAGCACTCATGGCACACACCAGGCCTTCATGGGAGGCGCTCGGGATTGCTTGCATGAAGGTCACTGAAGGTCATGTTCAATGCCATGGAGCTCCACGCCAGCCACATTTGGGGAGCAAGCTCTTTCACTCAAATATCTTCCAGAAGATTATTACTGTGTAGCTTAGAACAATTCTTTAAAAAAATAAAAAGGTATTAAATTTTAATAGGCAGATGGGCCCTAGAGAGAGAAACCAACTGCATTCCCCAGTGAAGCTGCACATAGTCAACAGCCATTTAGAAGCACTAGACTTTGAGTAAGATAATTCCTTCACTCCTTCCTTTTCTCTTCATGGGCACGACTCACTCTCCACACTTTGGGAGGGGGTGGGCAAAGGTCTCCATGTGGGAACAGGCAGTGTTGTGGACACTACAGGACCATGGGCCTTGGTATTGGACGAGCCCGGGCTCCAGGCTGGGGCTGACGCCAGCTGCCCCTCCCGCTTCTCAGTCTTCTCATCTGTAGAATGGAAGTACCACACCTAAGCCACAGAGTCACTGTGAAGATTAAAGGAGTAAGTCATCCTCCTGAGCTTACTGTGGGACATTCAGTTCTGCAGAGAGCTGGCTACTGGCAGTCAGCATTATCAGGTCTTTATTATTGTTAGGTTTGCACTGCCACCCTGGGAGAATGTCCATGAGCCCTTCTGTTTGCTGACTTCAGATACAATATTCTCTGCGTGGTAATTGCAATGTTTGAAGCACCAAAGCTTGGCTGTTGTGGGCAAGGGCTAGGTGGCACACCCTGCCCACCTCGTTGTCATTTCCACAGTTCCTTCCTTCCTCCCTCCTTCTTCAAGAGAACAAAGCCGGGCATGGTGGCGCACGCCTGTAATCCCAGCACTGGGGAGGCTGAGGCAGGAGGATTGGTGCAAGTTCGAGACCAGCCTAGGCTACAAAAGTGAGCTCAAGGCCAGCCTGAACTGTGTGGAGAGACCCTGTCTCAAAAAGACAGACAGAGAGAGAGAGAGATAGAGAGAAGACGTTACTGACAAGACTGGTCAGACTGTAGGTCATTTGTCATGCCAAACCTTCCTTGGGGCCAAATTATTGTGCATTACAGGTACAAATCCATGGGCCCTTTATCTTTTCCTTCTTGTTCTAGATTCTTCCATAGCCTTCAAAGCTTGCCACAAACTCCTTTGTGGTCCCTAATCACAGTGCATCATTGTGAATGGACTGAGGACAACCTGGAAGGTTAGCAAAGCACAGCACGAGGTGTTCCTGAGCATGACCAACAGCAGATCCGCAGTCCAAGCGGGGATACACGCCCACGTCTGGGAGGCGCCAGGTCCTGGGCTTATAGTCTGGACAGCGTGGAGAGGGAAAAAGAAAGAGGTGTCGCCATTTTGGCAGAGCTCCAGTCCGCACCATCGCCTTTGCACATCCGTCGCCAGCGGCCTCACCCTCCCCATGTAGACTCGCACCTGCGACTCCAGGGATCTTCCAGGCCTCTGAACCCCCCTTGTTGTGTGGCTTTCTCCTTCCTGGGCAGAGCAACTCCTGGGCGCTGTGGGTCTCCAGTGTGCAGATGGCCATGGAGATTCCTGATCCCTGCAAACAGTCGTGGCCTTTGGCTCTGACCCTGTGAGTCGACCTCATATGTCACTTGTATAGTTGTGCATCTGTTTCTACAGGGACTGTCCCTCCCAAGAACCCTAAGCACTGCACTCTTCTGTACTGCGAGTCTTCCGCAATTCCCACTGGAAGGTGTTCTCTCACCTCCGGTTCCCACAGTGCTACATTTCCATTCAGTTCTGACCCTCACATCTTGCTGCCCGGCTGGTGTCACGAGAAGTACCTTACAGCAGATCGGCCTTGTCCGCAGGACTCGGGGCAGGGAGCCTAGCTTTTGCCTGTCAGATTTCCTACTGCCCCTAACCCATGTGTGTGTGTGTGTGCACGCACACACACACACACACACACTTACACACACATACACACACATGACATGGAACTGAATTGTTCAGAGAAACCAGTATTCAATATCCAGGAACACTCGACAGCCCATTAACACCCTTGCGGGTCTTGTGAAGTCTGAATGGAAAGCACGCCGCCAGAAGAGCAAGCGCCTCAGGCCTGGATCCCAGCTACTTTCCTGTGTCCCCTCGTCCCCTCCTCCTGCTACAGGACCCCCGGTCCAAGACTCTGCGTGTAGATCCAAGCGCTGACGCAGGAAGTGCTGCTGTGTGTGGCTGCGCCACAGTTCCCCCACCTGGCCAAGGCCAGGAGACCCCGAGCCAGCTGCCTCTGGCTTCTCAGCGCACTGCGTAGAACCTCAGGGCCTGCCTCTGCGCGCTGGCACGAGCGAGGCTTACATGAGGTCTTGCGCAAAGCTAAGCGCGGAATCTTTTTCAGGACTCCAGATCTGACCTGGAAAATGGGGTACTGGCTCCTAGATCACACAACTCTGCTAAAGGCATGGGTGTGTCTCCCCCGCCCCGTGACCCCCCGCAAGGAGGAGAGCCACCATGGCCCACCCTGGGGTGAAGGATAATAAACGCTACCAGAAGATGCCTGGGAAGAAGAGGTCGCTCTGTCTCCTCCCCCAGGGACGCCACGCAAGCCCTGGTGCTCAGGCCCTGGGCTGTGACCTGCGGCAGCAGGAGGTGTGTGCTTCCCCTCTTCTGCAAGCCAGTCACCAGCAGGCCGGCTTTAAGGACAGAATGCCAAGCTCAAGGGCATCCTGCCTGGTACCCCGGGAGAGCCCTCTGTCAATATCAGGGAAGAAGCGGCTGGGGACATAGCTCAAGCGCACAAGTGCCTGCCTGGCAAGTGTGATGTCCTGAGTTCAATCCTTGGTTCTGGAAAACAAAAGAATAAATACAATGAATGGGACCCTGTCTCAAAAAAAATTTGCTGGGAATGGTGGGACGTGCCTGTAATACCAGCACTGGGCAGGCTGAGGCAGGAGGATCGGCATGAGTTCAAGACCAGCCTGGGCAAGTGAGTTCAAGGCCAACCTGAACTGCATAGTGAGACCTTGTCTGAAAAAGACAAAACACACACACACACACACCCATACGTCAGGGAAGACTAGAGCCTGCGGTGCTGCCCAGCGCCCTCCCTCAGCTGGCCAAGCTGCTGGGCACTGTGCTTTCTGCTTCCCCTGTTCCTCCTTCATGTGTGACCCCCCTTTTGGCCCCCTGGTCACCCCAGCAGGCCCATCCTTTGTGCCAAGGACAACCACACACCCTCTGGGCCCTAGTCTCAGAGATGTCGGCCACGTCCTCCACTTACGCTGAAATATTCCTTGACCTGCGAAGTGTCGGAGCAAGCCCACAGAGGAGGCGCAAAGATGGAGGTACCAAGCCTGCCCGCAGTGACCCCATGAAGAGCGGAAGGCTGCGAAGGAAGACCATCCTCGCAAAGCTCTGAGATGGAACCGAACCCAGAACCCCGCAGTCTGTATGCTTTATTATCCAGACACAACACTGCTTATGAACAGCAGGGAATCGGTGTCTCTGAGCACCTAGAGTCCAAAGCCACAACATAACGAAAGGGAGCCCCTATCAATATATTGATAACATTTTAAAAATCACCATGATTTTGAAAGTCTGGGTTTTTTCAAAAAGTATTCCTGTCTTTTGGGATGTAGTAGATCAGACAAACTCTGTGACCATCAAATAGGAAAAGAAAATTTTCAGCTTTCCTGGCTCTCTCGAGTCCCAGGCTGTGGACTTCACACCGAGACAGGACAGGACAGGACGGGTGGCCAGGTGATGGCCGGGGGTGGAGGCTCAGCTGAGGAGGGGAGAGTCGTTGCAGTTTCACTATTGTGTTCCTTCCTATAAACACCTCTACAGAGTGTTTCGTTTCAAAACACATTTCTTTAAAGAATGTTTCATTTTAAAAGTTCCGTTGTGTGTTTGGTGGGCTGGAGCAGGTGTTTAAAGTGTGGTTCAAGCACTCGCCTGGCAAGCACAGGGTCCTGAGTTCAATCCCCGGTACTGCAAAAATAAATTAATTGATTAATTAATTAATAGAATAACGTGTGACTCGCAAGGCAGTTACCAAACACCAGGCAGGGCCCAGCCCCACTGCTCGCAGGAGGCCACCAGCTTGATCTCTGCTTTGGTTCCATTTCTGAATGGGGCAAAAACCTGGCTGAGTTGGCCTGAGGGGAGACCTGTGGCCACCCGAGGCTGCTGCACTCCAGGAGTAGGGCAGAGACGAGGACATGAACCCCATGCCCAGGTGGGAGACACGGAGCTGCCGAGCGTTCTTATGGCTGACAAGCCCAGGTGCGGGGCGAAGTCCACCTCCGGAGACATTTGGGGCAGGGAGGGCAGCATAGAGGTTTCATTCTCTAGAGTCTATTTCACTAACTGGCCTGCGTTGGGACATATTAGCCAAATAAGAGGTATTTCTATACAAAAAGTACCACCCTTGGAAAAAGTTATTTATTCCCTTCGGAGTATCTTCCTGGAAAGTAAAAGCACCATACTGCACCAATATGCATGTACTAGTCTTTACAGCAGCACTACTTATAGTGACTAAATGTTAGAAACAACCCCAGAGTCCATCAACCAAGGAATAGCTAAAAAAGATGTGATATGTTTATACAATAGAGTACTACTTGGCCAAGAAGAAGGATCAACTTGAATCGTATGTAGCTAAATGACTCACCTCGAGGCCATACTCACAAGTGAACTAAATCAGACTCAAGTGTGAACACTGCACTGTCTCCGTGCCATGAGAAACAAAAGGAGTAAATAAGGATTAAAATGTACAACAGATACAGCAAGTGCGAGCAAAGGAAAGAGAGAGCCAGGCGTGGTGGCACACATGCCTATAAGCCAGCACTGCGGAGGCTGAGGCAGGAGGACTGTGACCAGTTTGAGACCAGCCTGTGTGAGCTCAAAGCCAGCCTGAACTTCATAGCAAGACCTTGTCTCATCAAGACCACAAAGAGAGATAGAAAAGAAGGAAGGAAGGAAAGAGAGACAGAGAGAAAGAAAGAAAGAAAAGAAAATACAAAACATAATATTAGTGTTTATTAGTTCCTTGAAGAGAAAATTTTGTGCTGATACTGTTTGGAGAACTTCTGTGCCTGTACCTTGTCCTGCCAGGGTCAATATGCCATGTGTGAGCTATAGTTATTCTCCTGTTATTTTGTTAGGAAATTTTGTTTTATTTTTCTATAAAATAAAAAATGCTATTTAAAATAAGAAAGGTTAGCTGAGGAAGGGGCTAACGGAAATGAGCCTTCTCCAAGCCACAGCAAACAGCAGGGAGCTGAGTACCTGGATTCCAGGCTGAGAGTCCGCGCGAGCTCAGGGCCCACCTGCAGAGCACAGCGGCCCAAGGGTGCCCACGGGCTCAGCCCCAGGAGTACCCAGGCTCCAGCCTTCAGGGGTGAAATCGCCCTTGCCCTGCGGAGTCACCGGATTTTACTGCGGGACATCGTCTTTATAGCTGAGAAGCGGCAGACAAAATACACTACTTAAACTCCGGCTAGGAAAGGCATTGACCTGCAGGAGACAAGCCAGTCTCAGAAGGCGATGCTATCTGGCTTCAACGGCAGGACCCTCGAGGGTGACAAGGACTCCCCGGTGGTTACTGGGGGGCCGGGGAGGGGACAGTGAGGCTGCAGAGTCAGCAGGGCGGTTGGAGGAGATCCGACCCGCGGCTGCCACACGTTGGTGTTCTGCGGCTCTGGCATCCCCTCTACACCAGGGACCCATGCACCTGAAAAAGGTGTCGATGATGGTAAAACCTAAATCACAAAAGAGAAAATCACCTAACGGACACCTGCACAGCGGTAGTCAAGCGTCGTCCTGTGAGGTGTCGCAGCTGTATCTGGAAGAAACCAAAAGCCTTACGGCAGCACTTGTGGGGTGCCACTGCCACAGGTCCTGGAGGCATCGTGACCACGAAGCCGTCGACGCAGCCTGTGCCCTTGCAAGCTGCCTGAGTGGTGGCCTTGCTTCTGCGTCTCCAGAAGCACCGCAGAGCTCCAGGTCTCTTCCATTTGCAGCTGACGTAGCCGGGCGTGGTGGCGCACGCCTGTCATCCCAGCACTGGGAGGCTGAGGCAGGAGGATCGCTGCGAGTTCGAGACCAGCCTGGGCTACAAAAGTGAGCTCAAGGCCAGCCTGAACTGCACAGCGAGACCCTGTCTCAAAACGACATTTGCAGCCAACGTGGTCGGTCACGTGCTTGCACCCACCGTGCCTCCTTGTGCACCCACAGGAGCCGGGCTCACGGATGCTCAGAGATCTCCTTTGCATGGCCGTCGGCGTGCAACGCTGCACACAGCTGCTGCTCACAAGGGAAGCTCGTGCGAAGGAAACCATCAGAAAGCCTTCATGCGCTGCTCCAAACACCAGCGTGCCGCAGCGACGCAGCCAGGTGAGTCACCTGCGCGCCTTCCTCCCCCGCGGCCACACGCTCACCTCAGCCGGGTCCTTCCCCTGTAAGACACAGGGGCTGACACTATGGCCAATGGCTGTGTAGGTCTGAGTAAAGGGCCAACGGAGGCCGCACAGCAGCGTAGGCGCATCCAGGGGTCACAACCACTGTCCTCACTCCCTCGGCGAGGACCGGAAGAGCTGCCCACGGCAGATGCTCCCTCCAGATGTGCGCCTGTGGAGAAGCCATAACCAAAGGGAGCAGGCACTGAGCAGGAAGCCGACTGACATGCATCCCCTATCTCCTGGCAATTCCATTTCTCAGTTATAATTTAAAGGCCTAGGGGCTGGGAAGATAGCTCAGTGGACTAAATGCTTGCCTGGCAGGCTCAACGGCCTGAGTTCAATCCCAGGTTCTGCCAATAAATAAAGTGTTGCGTGAGCTGCATGGTGGTTATTTTCAGCTCAGACATCCTTATGCATGGTAACACTCCATAATATTCCTTCCAGAATCCTTTAAAAATATATATCTGTTCAGAATTACGAACATCCCCTTGAAAGCTAAGGAAAACTCAATCTACTACCTCCTAGAATCCAGTTCAGGCAAAAATCGAGCTCTCAGCCACAAGGTGATACTGGCTTCCTGCCACTAGGGGGCGTGCGGCGCTCGGCTGTAAAACACCCTTGCTGGCTTCAGGTCTCTCCTTCCCAAGTTGGGTTTTAGTCAGTTCATTGGAGCTAAGGAGTAACACGGCCTCCTTCATTGATAGTCACTAGTTAGAAGATGAAGCCTCAAGACGGAGTCAGTAAAGGCAGAAGTCCGCCTGGAAGTCGGCCCGTGGATCGGCCCTCCCGCGCACGTGCCCCGCTTTAGACTTGCACGGACCTCCGCTGCGCCCTCCGGGAGCCGTGCGCTGAGCCTTTACTCCTCACTTACCTCCAGTTCCCTGGGCCTCTGCGTGGATCCCCAGGTCCTCCGGGATCGGGTTCGAGCATGCCACGCAGCGTGGCATTGCCAGCCTGCTCTCCTCTCGTGGGCTCTGGAAGATGCATTAACTGGTACAAGGGTTCGGTAAGGGCCGGCGACGTGGCTCAGGGATCTAAAGCACCTGCCTAGGAAAGTTTAGGCAACTACACGGACTGCGGTTCCATCCCCGGCACCACACTGCTGCGCCAGCCCCACCCGACCCCAGAGCAGGCTGAACTAGCCATAACACAAATAAACAAATAAGGTTTAAAAATACAATAAAATAGGGCTGGGCCTGGTGGCACACACCGGTAATCCCAGCACTTGGGAGGCTGAGGCAGGAGGAGGATCAGTGCAAGTTCGAGACCAGCCTGGGCTACAAAAGTGAGCTCAAGAGCAGCCTGAACTGCACAGCGAGACCCTGTCTCAAAAAGGCTAAATAAATGAATATCAAAAAATAAAATAAAAATAAAAGTTTAGAAAAAGAAAAGCGCTGCAAAAAGTAGGAGAAACGGCGCTTCCTACCCCGCAGGTCTCACTGACACCCTAGGGGCGGTGGCCAGCGGGAATGTGGCAGAGGCTTCCCTGGGGACCAAGTGTAGAGCAGGCAGGAAGAGACACAGAAGGGATTCAAGAGGTCAACTCCTAAGCACGCAGACTTCTGTCTTGCTACAGTGCACTCAAGTGCCCAAGTGCTAGGCTCACACCTAAGGAAAGGCCCAGGGGACGAAGCCCCGTGAGCAGCCGCAGGCAGCGTCTAGGCTGCAAGCCTAGGGAAGAGACGTCCGCGTCGCCTGCCCTCTCTCTTGTGTTCCACGCAGGCCGCACCTGCTTCATCTTCCACTGGGGAGCTGAGATCCAAGGAAGGAGGGGCCCTGCCCAGGGTGACCCAGCCAGGCCTCTGGGTCCGGTAGAGGTTTCAAAGCAGGAGAACTGGGGGCTGGTCAGTTGGCCCCAGAAGTAGGCGGTCCGGAGTCAAGGAAACCAACGCGATTCTCCCTTTCTCTTTATTTTCTTATGAAAGTGTTGTGTGTACTTAAAAATCTGTGTAACACACATGAGAAATAAAGCCTAACAAGGTAAGGAGCAGAGGCTGAGTGTGCCCCTCCCCACCTGCCGTAAAGCGCCCTCAGTCTTCCTTGCACTCTTCCCTGAGCTTGGCCAATTCCCACTGCTCAGGGGAGGAAGGGTCCCCTCCATCTCCTCCTGGCCCCAGTGAGGTCGCCCCAGATCAGCAGGGCATGAGGAGCAGCAGCTGGCAGCCCAGGCCGCCACACAGCTCTTCGGCACCCCAGTACCAGCGGCCGGGCTCGCCACCGCCAGCCTTGTGTCCCTCCCCATGCTGCGCGGCCTTGGCAGCCTGCAGCAGGGAATTGGCAAACCCTCCCAGGAGTCCTCTCCCTCCTCAGCGCTCTGTGAAACATTGACCAGCACACCCCAGAGCCCCACACACCTGCCCAGGTGTGGCCCATTTCCAGGGCCCCGTGACGACCTCAGGTCCAGAGCCAGCCCAGTCCGAATCTGGGTGTGGCTCCCTGTACAGCCTCGGGTGCTTGTGGTGCCAGGTGGGGGCTGCTGGCTGGTCCCCGCCCCCTCGCTCAGCCAGCTCCCAGCTCCCAAGCCTGCTGTCTACACACTGAGGACCTTACCCTGGCATCCCACCCTGGGCCTTGCTTTCTTTCATTCTGGTCACCATGATGACCACACCCAGGAGCTGGGGATAATTACTTCAGAGGAGGAAGTGGTTATAGGAGAGCTTCTTATCCCTTCCCCAAAAAAATCTGGACTGCGTTCCACTAAGGATGTGTGAGCTTTTGTTTGTTTGCAAGAGAGCTGATTCAGACATCTGTATGCTGGTAGGAAGAAGACCTGGGACACAGGGGGTGGTTCGCACCCTGGCCACGAGCTCATTCCACCACCGAGAAATCCCTTTCTGTCTTGGCGACTCAACGTCTTTCATTATAAACTGAGAGATCCATAAAAATCATCCGCGGCTCCCCACTGATTGGGGTAGCAAAGCCCTCTTACAGAGGAATCCCTCGGGCCCACTTCCAACGTACAGAGGTGATGAATGGCTCAAGATAACAGTGCAAGATGTAAAAGAAAACATTTAAAATGTGCTTCCCAGAATTCTGTGTGGGGCATAAAGTGTGTCCCTGGAAAGATGGTGGCGATGACTCGGGATGCAGTGAGGTACCCCACACACAGGCTGTGTCCACAACACCAGCACAGCCCTCCACTGCTCTGCAGCTTTCCAAGGTGGTTGAGGCCTGCCACAGAGCTTTCTTGGGCTAACCCAGTTTGTAAGCCTGCCACCAGCGCTGAGTTGCTTACACTCACCAAGGAGAGGCTAAGGACTGCGTCCCAGTGCCCTGGCTTTGCCCTCCCAAGAGTGCATGGAATGCCCAGGCATTCTGCTAGGAGCTGGGGCAGGAGCCCATGGGGCCCTGCAGACCTTGATCCGCCCCTGGGCGCGGGGAGGCCAGGGCAGCACGGCCCTTGGCCTGCTCAGTGCTCCGCTGTCCCAGCTGGGCGAGGCCCATCCTCTGAAGCCCAGGGCTTGATGCTGGCAAGCAGCCTCGTCACCTTTGTCTCTCACACCCAGCACAGCAAACTAGCAAACGGCAAGCAGTCTGCAGACAGGAGTTGAAGAAGCTAAGGAACTTGTGTTGTTCGTATAATGTCTTGATGTTGGTGGGGGCACCAGGGCCTAACCAGGAGGGATGCGCATAAACACGTTTCCTACTTGTTCTTCTCCCCACTGAAAGGGTTTTCTTCTGGGTATTTTTGTGTCCATCTCCTTAAAAAAAGAAGAAAAGAGATCTCAACTTGAAGCACCTCGCTTAGCGAGCTCTGCGAGTACAGCCAGCCTTGACTGTTTCTTCCGAAACACATCCCTTGCTCCACCCGGAGGACAACAGAGGCCTCCAACCTGCGGTCGCCATCCCTCAAACACCCCCACCATGCTGGCACCAGCACCGCTCTGTGGTCCAGCCCTGCTCTCCACCCACTTTCCATGTTCATGTGTGTGTCCACGTGTGTGCATCCACGTGTGTGTGAATCCACATGTGTGTATGTGTGTGCCTGTGGTCCCCAAATGTGTATGTCCATGTGTGTGTGTGTGTGTGTCCCTGCGACCTCTCTTGCCATTGCCAGAAACCTCTAATCTTGTTCGGATATCAACTCCTGTTCTATTTTAGACCTGTGGGGTTTTCTTCCTCCCCGTCTCCAGAGAAGCCTAAATTAGGCAAAGCAAGTTTGGTCTGTTTATTTTCAGGTCCCCTTAAAGGGAAATCTTCATGACAATCTGACTAGAAGATAGCACGCTTCTGTCCTCATTCTTAGAGAAAAACTCAGGCCCAGTCAGAAGCCAAATGCAGGCTCTGCTTGGTAGCGCAGCTGCTGCTGGTGTCCTCTGGACTTCACTGGATCTGCTCTTAAAAGGCAGGCTGCAGGATTCTGCTGTAAATACAGTTCATGAATCCACTCTGCGCTGTTCCCACCACTGCTGACTCGGTAAACAGTGCTCCTTGAATTCTTTTCCTTACGGCACAAGGCCCAGTGCTATGTCCAGGACGAGGGGCTGCCCAGTGAACCTCAGGCAGATGAGAAATCCTAACTTTGCCTGCACCTACCCCCTACACACACACTGATAACCTAGCTAAGTTGCAAGGTGCTTTGAGCTAGTCTGCAGACCCTACAAGCTAACCTGAAGTCCTTCGTGTTGGCCCAGACTGGGACCCGAAACCTTCATAGGTCTCTCCTTCCGAGGCCGCCCGTGACCCAGCTAGACACGTGCATCTAACCTGCGACTTGACCCTTGCCTTTCTCTGTCCCAACAGGTACGGTAGCGCGTTCTCCAGTGAGACACGCCCTCCCCTCGGCCTTTGCGCTGGCAGTTTGCTCTCCACTTCCTCCACAGCCTCGACGTCATCCCCTCACATGCCTAATAGTAAAGTGTGGTGCTTCATGTCCTCTGACTCGACAGTGTGACCTCGAGGCTTCTTCCTGACTGCCAGTGCCTCAAGGGGCATCCTCAGGCCAGGGCCTCCTGTGTGTGTATTCCTAGGGCACAAAGGTCCCGTGACACCCTGAATGGCGGCAAGCCTTGGGCATCTGCTGAACTCTTGATCATCCCCTCTAGGCTCAGCCTGGCCCTTGCTCCATGCCAACCAGCGCCGCTTGATCTGCCCAGGTTCTCCACCAGGGGAACCTTGAGTTTTCCTTTAGTCTTCTCAACCTCCCCTTCCCACATCCCATCCATCATGAAATTCTGTAATTCTTGCTTCCAAAATGTGTCTCAAGCACATCCACTTTGATGCGCTCCCTGGCCACCTCCCAAGCCTGAGTGGTCTTGACCCCCCTCCCCACCCCCACCCTCTTCTAATACACTGCCATCCGAGGACCCAGAAGGATCTTTTCCAACTATGCATGAGGATTCTGTTTACGTGTGTTTTACACTTACTGACTGGAACATGTTCAACCATCTTTGCATCCCTGGAATAAAACTAACTTAATTACCATGGACAGTCTTTCTAATGTGCTGCTAACTTTGATTTATATTTTTAAAATAATTTTTCACCTATATTTTCCAAGTATACTAGTCTATATATAGTTTTCCATTTCTCTTATTTCTTTGTTTGTTTTTGGTCTCAGAGTGCCATGGATTTCCTAGGAAGAATTTGGATGTATTCTTTCCATTTCTGCTTAATGGCCTAGTTTAGGAAGCCTTGATGTTCATTTTTCTTCAAAAGTTTTGGCCAGGCATGGTGATACACACCTATAATCCCAGCACTTGGGAGGCTGAGGCAGGAGGATCAGTGTGACTTCAAGAGCAGCCTGGGCTATAAAAGTGATCTAAGGCCAGCCTGAACTGCATAGTGAGACCCCTTCTCAAAAACACAAAATAAGAGTTTTATAAAACTCAGCCATTAGCCCCTCTGGTACTGAGTTTGCTTTGATGGAAAACTTTTTATTGCTGAAATATCTGATCCTTGAAAATGACACACACAAAATCTTCAACCAAATTCAAACCCCTTCATGAATATCTCTAAGAAACTAGATACTAAAGCATCCTTCCTCAATATAACGAAGTCCATCTGCTGCAAACTGACAGCCAATGCCCTGCCGAACAGAAAAACCTGAAAGCATTTCTTCCCATGCCGAGAACGAAGCAAGGATGTCCACCTTCACACTCTTCTCCAATATCATTCTTCAAGTTTTAACTGCAGCAGGTAGTCCAAAGGAAAATAGAAAGGGTACCATAAGAAAGGGAGAAATCAAATTACCCTCATTTTCAGTTACTAATATTTATTTATTTATTTATTTATTTATTTATTTATTTATTTATTTTTGGTGGTATCAGGGTTTGAACTCAGGACCTTGGGCTTGCCAGCAAGCACTTATTGCACTGAGCTCTCTCCTGGCCCCCAATTAACTTATATTTAGAAGGCCCAAATTCAGCAAAGTAGGATGAAATAGCAGTACAAAATATCAGCACGTAAAAATCAGTAGCTTACTTTACACTGATAATGAACAACTGAGAAAAAAATAGCCAGAACAAATCACCCATAATAGCTTCAAAGTAAATAAAATCCCCAGGGATCAAGCCACCAGGTGGTTGAAAGGCCTCCATGAGGAAACTCTCAGAACACTGAAGAAGAGAGACGGAAGACACCAGAAGATGGAGACCGCACGTTCATGGGCTGGCAGAACTGATGTTGTCAGACTAGCCTATTACCAAAATCAATCTGCATGCTTAAACCACTCCCTGTGAAAATACTAATAATAACATTGTTCATAAAATTAGAAAAAAGATCCTCAAATTCATGTGGAAACACAAAAGACCCAGAATAACCAAAGCGATCCTCAAGCAAAAGAGCAAAGCTGAGGGTATCATAGCGTCCAACTTCAAGTTGTGCTACAAAGCCATAGTAATAAAACCAGAATGTTACTGGCACAAAAATACACTTGTAGATCAGTGGAACGAAGTAGAGGGCCAAAATAAACCCAAAAAGCTACCCATCTGATTCCAGACAAAGAAGCTAAAATTGTACAGCAGAGAAACGACAGTCACTTTAACAAAAGGTCCTGGGGAACTGGATACCCTCTCATAGAAGACTGAAACTAGACCCCTATTTCTTTCTCGGTACAAAAATCGATTCAAACTAGATCAAAGTCCTAAGTATACGATCTGAAACCTTGAAACTGCTGAAAGAAAACATAGGGGAAGCCCTTAAACCCAGGCAAAGACTTCTTGACTAAGGATTCAATAGCACAGGAAATAATAGCCAGAATCAACAAGTCAGACAACATTAAATGAGAGTGCTCCCGAGTATCAAGGGAAACAACCGAATGAAAATGCAGCCTCCGGAATGGGAGGAATCCTTACCAGCTATTCTTCCAGCAAAAGACTAAGGTACAGAACATGTAAGGTGCTTAAAAATCAACCATCAGTAGAAGTAACTAGCCCCAATCAATAAACGGGCAAATGAATTGAACAGCCCCTTCTCAAAAGAATACATCAAAAGGTCTTAGGCTGGTGGGGCTGGGGAGATATCTCAGGGGCACAAGTGCCTGCCTGGCAAGTGCAAGGTCGTGAGTTCGAACCTTGGTCCTGCTAAATAAGTTACTTAGTTAATTAATTTAATTAAACAAGGAGGCTAGGGCTGGGGTGACGGCTCAGCAACCTAAGGTGATACACATTTGTAATCCCAGCACTGGGGAGGCTGAGACAGGAGGATCACTACGAGTCTGAACTGCAAAACAAAACCCTGTAAGAAATAAATAAATAATTTTTAATGACCAAAAAGAACTTTTTTTTTTTTTTTGTCTTTTTGAGACAAGGTCTCGCTATGCAGTTCAGGCTGGCCTTGAGCTCACTTTTGTAGCCCAGGCTGGTCTCGAACTCGCATCGATCCTCCTGTGTCATCCTCCCGAGTGCTGGGATTACAGGCGTGCGCCACCACGCCCGGCTAAAGAACTCTTTTACATTGCAAGTAAGAATGTAAATTATCATAGTTACCATGGAAATCAGTACGAAGACTGATGCAATACCTTAGTGAACTAAGCGACTGCTTAGGCGAGCACAGGGCCTGGGTTCAGTCCCAGCACCACACGCCATGCCAGCCGCCAGCCAAAGCCCTGGGTGCGCTGAGTGGGCTATCAAGTCCAGGCATGGTGGCACATGCCTGTAATCCCAGCACTAGAGAGCCTGAAAACATTAGGATTGCTATGAATCTGAGCTGTGTAGGGAAATTCTGCACACACACACACAGAAAGGTAAAAATAGCACACCCATTACATCCAGCTCTGCCCCTCCTGTGTGCACCAGAAGCCGTTACGGTCCACAAAGTGTAGGAACGCTGCGTGTCTGTGTTTACTGCAGCTTGCAGCGCCCTTCACAGGCGCCAAGATGTGGAACTGGCCTAGAGGCACAACGACAGATGACCAGCTGAGGATCATGTGGTAACATGCTCGTGGGGATTATTCGGCTGTGAGGACAAACGGAAGATTGCGAAAAGTGGATGGGTCTGGGGCCCATCCGCTGAGGGAACTCAGCCAGGACCACAGAGATAAACGTCACCTCTTCTCACCAGAAAACACTCCACAGGACCCTCAGTGCTGCCAAAGGCAGGGCGCGCCGGCAGAACAGGAAGGATCTCCGCTCGCTGGGAAGCTGGCAGGGCCTGGGCCCTCCCCGTCCTTCGGAGACAACGACATCGCAGGCTGTGACGGCCTGGTAAGCGAGGACAGAAGTAGTAGAGCACCGAATCTTACGTGTCTTCACCAAGCTGGCTGGCCCGAGGACGGCTTTCCGCAGTGACCACCACTGCAATCTTCAGGGAAACTGCACTCTTCACTTCTATCCACTCATGCACTGCAGCTCCTCCCCTGCAGTGCGGACAGAGATTCTCGTCGCTGGAAACGCTGGCTTCCTCCCTGTCTGTGCCGCGGGTGAGCTACTCCAGTCACACCTGGATCCTCGCTTGTCCCATCTGTCAGGGGCTGTGTCAGGCATCTGAGTCGCAGGCCCTTACGCTGATAGCTGGCATCAGGACGTGCAGGGGGGCTTCGCAAATAGACGGCCCCGTCTGCCTTACACCTTCACACGCAAGCCGAGCTCCCCTTACTAGGCCCGGTTCTTAGGATTTTATGTTCAGCAGCGCCAATCAACTTCCTTCCCCAACTGTATCTTTGTCTTCTCCTAAACCCGCGGTTCTCAACCTGTGGGTCATAACCCCGGCAGGGGTTGAACAACCAAAACACAGGGGTCACCTAAAGCCATCAGAAAACACATATTTAAACCCATGCTGTGCCATGGTGAAATGTTATTTGTTGGAATTAGTAAAAAAATATTTCTCAACATATAATTAAATATTGTTTTTGTGATTAATCACTATGTTTAAATTAGGTTTGAACGCCAGGCGTGGTGGTGCACGCCTGGAATCCCAGCACTCAGGAGGCTGAGGCAGGAGGATTGGAGCGAGTTCGAGACCAGCCTGGGCTCCAAAAGTGAGCTCAAGTCCAGCCTGAACTGCATAGTGAGACCCTGCCTCAAAAAGACAAAAAAAAAAAAAAATTATGTTTGATTTGTAGCAATGAAAATACATAATGCATATCAGGTATTTACATCCAAATCATAGCTGTAGCAAAATTACAGTTTTGAAGTAGCCATCAAAATTATTTTTTGGTTTGGGGTCACCGCAACATGAGGAACTGTATTGTGAGGTCACAGCATTAGAAAGGCTGAGAAGCACTGTCCTAAATACACACCCGGGCTGGGCCGTGAAAAGGAGGGCCACGCCCTAGGGCCCCGCCAAAGTTTCTCTTTCTGGACACAAATGCTTTTAAAACACGCTGTTGTGATCTCCTAGCCTGCCCTGGGCTTTCGGATAAGCAGGGATTTCCATTGGTCTCCACTTTGCACAAGGTAAACACACAGGCCCCTTGGTGAGCCTCAGGGGAACTGGCACTGGAGAAGACTGGCCTGGCACCTCTGGGGCTGAGCAGGCAGGCGCTGCTGGGAAGGAGCTCGGGCTACTCCTGGTATGAAGGGCATAAGGTCAATGTGCGGGTGGGGGGCACAACCTGGCCCAGTCATGGATGACTTCCGCCAGAACAGGGTCATCAGTTCCCTTCATCTGAAGCAAAACCAATGTGCTGTGTGGAGTCGAAGCCAACAGCCACGGATGATCCAACCTGCTTCTCCCAGCTAGGTTAGGCTCAGACAAAACATCACAACCCACCTGAGCAAGCAGGATTCAGGGGAAATTGGGGGATCTGCAGGGATCCGGAAGAACCAGCTTCTCTATAGTGTAAGAAATAATTCCCTATCTCTAATGGGAAATTTATTAAACACTTTTAAGGAGAGGTGATTGAGGATTCAAAGATCTCAAGAGGAGGCCCGGGGAAAGATACTACCTGGATATTATTGTAAGCATCATAGTGTTATGGTCTATGTCTAGCTGTCCCCCCAGAACCTTCTGCAGTCACAGGAGGCTTCTGGAGATTGAGATTGAGTCATAATCCAATGTTGGGACTATGGGTGTGAGTGCCCTGGGGCAGATATTCTGCATACAAACGTAAGGAGAGCGGGAAGAGGCCAGCTGGCCTCCACTCTGTGACCCGTTGTTTCGCTCTCATTCTCTGCCACCTCCATAAACTGCTGCCCTCTGTGGTGTGCCTCTCTGCCTTGGAGCCAGCTGAATGTGGACTGAAACCTCCAGTATGTGTGAGGTAAATAAAGCTTTCCTTCCCTCATTTTGGGTGTTGAGTGCTTGTCCCAGCAACAAGAGAAAAGAGACCAAAAATGGTAACTCAACAGACGCAGCAGGGCTGGGTGAGCGGCTCAGCTATACAGCAGCGAGAGCGGACCGACCTCTCCATTTCTCACAAAGTGAAAAATTGATCCTGGCTGGTTATAGTCAATTGACCAGACACAGTGTGAGCCTGTCATAGCTTTGACCAGGACAACTGTGTCACTTCTGTTTTATTATCATTTACTTTTAAGTAACTCTTGATCAATTGTTTAATTTTTTAAAAAAATATATTTTAGTACGGGGTCTCCATACTGATCCTCCTCTTTTCAGCCTCCTAAGTGCTGGGATTGTAGGCATGAGCTACGATGCCCAGGCTTAATCTCCCATCTCAGCGTGCCCTGGGGTCGGGGCCAGCGGAGCTCTGTGGTGACAGTTAGAGCGGTGGGTGATATTTAACTTCCTGAGGCCAAAACCTTCACACTATTATTATTCAATGTTTTTAAAAGATTTTTGAAATTTAAATAGAAAAGGCTGTCTTCAGAAAAGAGAAATTGAAGTTTTCTTTCAAAATTAATTTGTTTTTTTTTAGTTCCAGAGCAAAAACGGAGTAGCATAGGCTCTTAATTTTACATTCGGAGACCATCGTGCTGATGCAGAGGCTGGGAGGTAGCTCAGTAGAATAAGTACGTGCCTGGCAAGCATAGGGTCCTCAGTTCAATCCTCAGTATTTCAAAAAAGAAGTTGGGGGAGGGGCTGATGAACTTTCTGGGTTTTCCCTTTTGTCAGTTTTTATTTTTCTTTTATTTTACTTTATTTAAATCTGATTTATTTATTTGTGCTATGACCAGCTCAGCCTGCCCTGGGGGTGGGGCTGGTGCAGCACGTGGTGCCGGGGATCGAGCTGAGGTCCCTGCAGCCGCCCAAGCTTTCCTAGGCAGGCACTTTAGACCGCTAAGCCATCTTGCCGGCCCTTAGTTTTTATTTTTATCAGCCTGTGCTCGCAGTGCCTGCTGCTCTTGTCCTATGTGGGCAGGGCATGTAAACATAACCCATGAAGTCCTTTCTGCACCCTCACATCCCTTGTTCCCCTTGCCACGACAGAGAAATCTAGCCTCTCCTTATTGCCATCTACTCCGGTTTGCTTGTGTAAGAGAAGCCATCCAACGCTTAAGCTCGGGAGCCCGACTTACTTCCCAAACGGTCTTGAGGTGCATCCAATCCCCTGCAAATCACTCAATTTCATCCTTCTTCGTGGCAGTGTAGTACTCCATGGTGCACAAACATTACATTTCTTTATCCCCTCATCTGTTGATGAATACAGAGACCACCTCCCGGATTGAGCTGTCAGGAATTGTGCTGCCAACATGGGTCTCACTGGCTGGTTCCCCTAGGTTTCCACAGGAACACCCACAAAACTAGAACAGCCACTCTTCTCTCCCACGGTAAGAAATAAATAATGCACCCAGGCTGTTCGTACTTTTTTCTTGTTGCTGGGACAAATACCTGATGCCCAAAATCAAGGAAGGAAAGGTTTATTCAGCTCATGATCTGTGGAGATTTCAGTCCAGGCTTGGCTGGCTGTACAGCAGGGTGGCACACGGCAGAGGGTAGTAGTTCATGGCCATGGCAAAACAGAGAAGCTGGAAGAGCAGAAGGGAGGAGCAGCAGCAGATGGCGGGCTCCTCTCCCTGCCTCATGCTGTGTGCAAGCCCAGGGCAGATGTGGCACCTATACCCATAATCCCAGCAGCACACACACCCATGATTCCAGCACTGGACTGTCGTATGTCGTTATGTATCAGTGCCAAAAGAAAAAACGAGAAGACATGATGAATTCAACTCCAAGGTCCCACTGAGATCTGTCTCTCTCAGAGTGAGCCCCGACCCACAGAAGGATCTTACTTTTATTGAATCCTCAAGGACAGGCTAAGGAATGTGCATAACTGCTTTGGTGAATACAGACTAGAGATCACTACCTCTTTTACTATTTACCTAACATCAGGTTAATAACAATGCTAATTGAAAACATTCCAAGCAGTGGAGGAGACAACCAGTAACATCCCAGGCAAGGGAAGAGACACCCATCAAGGAGCCATTAGAATAAGCTGTTATTTGCCTCCTTGAATCCCAGGTTTCAGGAACCCCCACGAGACCCACTACAGCTGTCCCTGGGCTTTGTTTACTCTTCTCTACTTCTTAAGATGCTGGTTTCCTATCTCTACACTGGGCCATGAATCAATCACAACTTCTAGAAGCTGCTTCATAACTGCATGAGGCTGTTGGTGGGGGGGTGACCTAGTAGCCAAAGGGGAGAGAGGAGGGTGCACGGAGGAGAGAGCCGGCAGCACACGGGATGTGCCCCCAGCTCTGGCCTGTGTGCAAGCCTTCTTCTCTGTCCACAGCACCTCCCTGGGGAGCCCCGACCCATCTCCTGCTCCCCCCTGCTCAGCCAGCCCCACAGACACTCTGCTCTTTGCTATCTGAGCCCCTAGCCCCAGGACAGCTCTTGGGTCTCAGTGGTATAGCCAGCCCTCCACGTGTGATGGTTGTGTGGACTCAGAAACCACGGGTTGAAAACATTTAAAAACGGGGGGGGGGGGCTGGAGAGATAGCTCAGTGGCACAAGTGCCTACCTAGCAAGTGCAAGGTACTGAGTTCAATCCCCAGTACCAAAAAAACAAAAAACCTTGCGCAAAAACAGGGCCAGAAAAATAGCTCAGTGGATTAAAGCACCTGCAAGCAGGCATAGGGGTCCTGGGCTTGCCCAGCCAACCCTGCCCCCGGGGCCCACTGAGAGGGCAATTGAGCCTGGGCATGGTGACGCATGCCTGTAATCCTAGCTCTTGGGAGGCTGTAAACAGGTGGACTACTATGAGTACAATCTAGTAGTGAGACCCTGAACACCCCGTAGACCCTTTCCTACACCTCCAACAAAAAAAAAAAAAAAAGAAAAGAAAATTTTTAAAAACAATCCAGCCATACTGGTGCTCTGTTGTAGCCTTAGCCATGTGGGAGGGTAACGCAAGACGATTCCAAGTTCAAGCCCAGCCTGGATAACTTAATGAGAGCCAATTACAAAGTTAAAATTAAAGAGGGGTTGGAGGCCAGGAATTTAGTTTAGTGCAAAGGCCCTTGATCTAATCCCCATGCTGGAAAATTGAACTTGTCTATACTGAATGGATACACTTTTTCTAGTCATTTTTTTCTTAAGTATGCAGTGTGACAATCAGTATTTACATTTCTTTAGATATTAAGAGTCAGCAGGTGGCCGGCTAGAGGGCTCAGCCATCTAAAGCGCCTGCTTGGGCAAGCTTAGGCAACCGCAGGGACGGCTGTTCAATCCTGGGCACCACATGCTGCATCAGCCCCACCCCCAGGGCAGGCTGAGCCCACTATAACAGTAAAAACAAGAGTCAGTTCAAAGAGAAGAAAACTTTTTCTTCTCTTTCTTCTTCTATTTTTTTCTTCTTTTTCTTCCAGAACCAATATCGATTAGAATATTTGTCACGTCTGTACCTGTGCTCTGTATGACATTTGTGAGGACAACATGTAGTGTCAATTATTGCGAAGGCGCTAACATGTCTTGAAACTAAAAAAATAAAAATAAAAAATAAAAGAGTCAGCAGAGATGGTGCAAGACAGTTTGTGTGGTTATATAAAGATACTGAGGCATCTGGTTTGTTTTGTTTCGTTTCTGTTCATGGCCCTGCTATGCAGCTCAGGCTGGTCTTGAACTCACAGCCATCCTCCTGCCTCAGCCTCCCGAGTGCTGGCATCATAGGTGTGCGCCACCTCGCCCAGCCTCACCTCTGCACTTTACAGATGGCACTTGGTACCTAGGCATCCTGGAACCCATCGCCATGGATACCAGGGCGGAGCACTGCATCCCACCAGCTGCCCAGCCCCGTGAGTGTCACACTGCCTCTCCTGTCCTGCGTCTAAGTTCTCCAGAGTCAGCGGTTCCCTAACACATCACTGTGCCTTTCAGTAACGTGGGGTGTCTGCGTGCACCCTGGGGTACGGAGAAGCCGGGACGGCACAAACCTGCGCGGGGCGCTTGGACGCCCCTCCTGAGTGGCAGCTGCCACTGCTGACTGAGCCCAAAGCTCTGCATCTCGCGTTTATCCTGGGATGTGAGCGGGACCTACAGCAGGGCGCAGCTTCGCCCGCCCGCGCAGCCCTGCCGCATTCGTGCGTAAGACACCCGCGTCTAACAATGGGGGGCTTGTTAGCGAGATCATGGCCGCTTCCCCGGCTGGGATGGATGCACGCTCAGGAAATGGGGAATGATGGGAGAAAAAGAAGCCTCCCTGGCCTCGGAAGGATGATCACGTGAGCGTTAGGAAGAAAAAAAAATGTATAACGTACAAATCTGGTCCAGGGTGTCAAACACAGAAGCTGCTGTCTGGGCAGAACGGACGCTCAGGAACATGGAGCTATTTTTAATTAGAGTGGCTGGGAAAGTTCTGCAGATAAATAAATCACGCCTTGTGAAGTCAAGCCGATGCTGGATCCCCCCCGACCCCCCCGGATCTTAACAGAGCGCGTCACAGGGCCCAGGGCCAGCTCCCTTCCCATCAGCTCAGCGCTGTGCTGACCCAGGAGCAGCCCTGAGCCACAGCCTCGGAAGCCCCTCGCGGCGTGGCGGGGCCCAGCCAGACATGCGCACGCGGAGACGCCCCAGCCGGGAGAGGAGGGTGTCCTTGCAGCGGCGGCCAGGGCTGCAGCTTGGCGGCCTTCGCTTCCCCTCCCCCAGCCCACGGCCACCCACAGGCAGCCACCCTCCTCATGTTTGCAGAGCAGAGGGAGGGGAGAGCTTATCTTCTGCCCCTCCCCAATGTGGACAGGAGCGATGCGAACTCCATCCATCAACCTGAACAATCTATGCCAGAAGTTCTTAAAAACACCCCAGAGAAAGATAAACAGAAAACTGAATCGTACTTTCTGAGACATTGGAGCTCTCCGCAGGCTTTCAAGGTCCATTTTCGGTCATGAGTGGAGAGCTCCCTCCACTCCCACTAACCAGACTCACAGGGGCTGAAACACAATGTGTGTGTGTGTGTGTG